>CM056057.1:210415128-210515128 GCA_029574335.1 Rana kukunoris
TAAAAATGCAATAAAACTATCCCTTATTTTGTAAACGCTATAAATTTTGCGAAAACCAACCGATAAACGCTTATTGCGATTTTTTTTTACCAAAAATACGTAGAAAAATACGTATCGGCCTAAACTGAGGAAAAAATTTTTTTTTTATATATTTTTGGGGGATATTTATTATAGCAAAAAGTAAAAAATATTGCATTTTTTTTAAAATTGTCGCTCTATTTTTGTTTATAGCGCAAAAAATAAAAACCGCAGAGGTGATCAAATACCACCAAAAGAAAGCTCTATTTGTGGGGAAAAAAGGACGCCAATTTTGTTTGGGAGTCTCGTCGCACGACCGCGCAATTGTCAGTTAAAACGACGCAGTGCCGAATCGCAAAAAGGGGCAAGGTCCTTTACCTGCATTTTGGTCCGGGTCTTAAGTGGTTAAAATAAGCGCGCCGAACGAACTGCGCATGTGCCGGCCGTAAACGTAGCCCACTGTGCATGCTCCATAGTACGCCGCAAATACATTGGTTTCGACGTGAACGTAATTAACGCACAGCCCTATTCGCGACGAGTTACGTAAACAAGGTAAACGACGGAAAAACACGACGCTGTCCCGACGTCCATACTTAACATTGCGTATGCCGCACCTACGCATGGTTTACCCCTTATAACCTTCCGCTTACGCGACCGACGTAAACTATGACGACGGGGCGCAAATACATTCGGGGATACGCGTATCAGGCTCATTTGCATATTTGGCGCAGAAATCGATGGAAACGCCACCTAGCGGCCAGCGTAGAATTGCATCTAAGATCCGATGGTGTAAGTGACTTACGCCAGTCGGATCTACGCCAAATCTATGCGTAACTGATTCTAAGAATCAGCCGCATAGATAGGAGGGCTCAGAAACAGAGATACACCGTCGTATCTCAGCTGAGAATCTGGCCCAATGTGCGCTAGTGTCCCACGATCGTGTCACGGAGCAGCAGAGAGGAGAGAGGCCTGTGCAGTGACGGTTCGTCCATAGAGGGCCGCCCCCTCTGGCTCTCGCACCGCCACTGACTAATAACATCGATCCATGCATGGCATGAATCAATGTTATTGACGCCGCTGCCGCTGGTCTATTCAGATGGCCGGACATGAGCGCCGGCCACCTGAATAACGGCAGCTGGTTGGCTGAACGGAAGTGCTTATCAGAGCCCTTAGCATCCGGAATCTTATCCAGGGAACATACGGGGGGGGGGGGTGCGTTCATTGGATAAGACTGACAGGCGTCTCAGCCAATCAGGTTGACCGGTTCTGGCTACCGGTAACCTGATTGTCTGAAGCGTCATCGAGGGCGGGAGAAGACATCAAGGGACGTGGATGGCTGACTCCAGTAAAGGTAAGTGCCGGGCGGGGGGGGGGGGGGGAATTTTACAGGGCACAGGGGCGACGAAGGGCACAGTGACATCAATGGGCACAGTAGCGACAATAGGCACAGTGGCGACAATAGGCACAGTGGGGACAATGGGCACAGTGGGGACAATTGGCACAGCGGCATGAATGGGCATAGTGGCGGCAATTAAAGGGCACAGTGGTGACAATTGGCCCAGTGACGACAATTGATGGCACACTGGCTGTGTTTGATGGCATGGCACAGTTTATGCGTTTGATGGCATGGCACAGTGAATGCATTTGATGGCATGGCACAGTGACTGCGTTTGATGGCATGGCACAGTGGTGCAAATTAATGGCACAGTGGCTGCGTTTGATGGCATGGCACCGTGGCTGCGTTTGGTTGCATGGCACAGTGGTGCAAATTGATGGCACAGTGACTGCGTTTGATGGCATGGCACAGTGGTGCGAATTAATGGCACAGTGGCTGCGTTTGATGGCATGGCACAGTGGCTGCGTTTGATGGCATGGCACAGTGGCTGCGTTTGATGGCATGGCACAGTGGTGCGAATTGATGGCACAGTGGCTGCGTTTGATGGCATGGCACAGTGGTGCAAATTGATGGCACAGTGGCTGCATTTGATGGGCACAGAGAGGCCGCAATTTTTTTTTTTCGTTTGCGCACCAGCCGCTACTGGGCCTGTGTAAACAAGGCCTTTCCCTGTTCTGCCTAGTAACAGGACACTGATCTTCTGCTCCCTGTCATCAAGAGCAATGGCGTTGCTAGGGCAGTGCGAGTGGTGTGGTCCGCACCCCGGTGCCACCCACTACAGGGGTGACACCATCCCGAGGGTGACATAAGAGAAGCCCTGACTCCTTTTTGCTTTAATTTTTTTCTGCGCCGAGGCCACTCCTGGCCTGTTTTCTCCTACTCCTTCTCCCCTCTGTCTCTCATTACGGCGCTGCTGTGCTGCACAAGCCTGTCACGATCGACCCGGGCGGCGCGACAGCACACTGTCTTCTCCTCAAGCCGCCGCCAGGGTGTCCCGTGTACCTGAGGCGTCCAAGCTGGTGCGGTAACAGGGGGGAGGTTGTGGCTATTGGCTTGCGATGGGGGGGGGGGGACTATTAATATAGGGGGGTGCTTTGTCCTGGGGGGGTCTGTACTAAAGCTGAGTTTTTCAGCAAATTTTTTTGTTCTGAAAATGCCCCCCTCGGCTTATACTCGAGTTTTTGCGCCTGATCTCCTGGAATTTGGGGTTCCGGTACCGGACGGTCGTAGGTCCCCTGGACCCCACACTTGGCACACATGTAGCCCCACTCTTCCTCTACAGAGTTTGTTGTCCAGGAGACCTACTGATGAGGAGCACCTTCCATAGACTCCCATGTTAAATGGTAATTTCTCTGGTGACTTTGGGGACCAGGTACTGGCCAGTCGTAGGTCCCCCGGACCCGAAACTTGGCACACATGTAGCTCCATTTCTCCTCTACACGTGTGCAAAGTTTGTTGTCTAAGAAACACAGATTTTTCAAATCTGGGCACCCGTTCCCTAGACTCCCATGTTAAACATCAGTCTAGTCATGGACACAGTGAGGCATGGGCACAATGAGGCATTGACACAGTGAGGCATGGACATCGTGAGGCATGGACACAGTGAGGCATGGGTACAGTGAGGCATGGGCACAGTGAGGCATGGACACAGTGAGGTATGGACACAGTGAGGCATGGGCACAGTGGGGCATGGACACAGTGAGGCATGGACACAGTGAGGCATGGGCACAGTGAGGCATGGGCACAGTGAGGCATGGGCACAGTGAGGCATAGTGAGGCATGCAGATGGACACCCTAGGCTTATACTAGAGTCCATGGGCATCCGCTAAAAAAAAAATCAGGGAGGGGCGCTTCGACAGCAGAGATACACAGTCACATTTAACCCTTTCTTCAAATGCTAGCAGAGGTTAAAAGCACCCCAAATAGCGCAGCTAAAACAATGCCACTTTACCGATAACGCGGCCAGCTGGCAGTGTGAAATAGCTCTTGAGATAATTCAGCTTCACTCCATGCCCATATAAATATAGCCTAGAGAATGTACAGACCCCACCTTCAGCACAGACCCCCCCTTCAGCACAGACCCCTCCATTCAGCACAGACCCCTCCATTCAGCACAGACCCCCCATTCAGCACAGACTCCTCCATTCAGCACAGATGGACCCCCCTTCAGCACATACCCCCCTTCAGTACAGACCCCCCCCTTCAGCACAGATGGACCCCCCATCCCATTCACTACCTCAGATCCGCCATCAGCGCGGCGTAGGCACAGCAGGTTCCCTCCCCCTGTGTACACATAAACACTGGAGGGGGAGGCAGCTTCACTCTGCTCGCTGTGCCTGTGTGACATCCGATCCAGGACCGCTCAGTCATCCCGCAGCCGCAAAACTCTTCAACACCTTCTCGGTTTTCTAGGGGGGTCAATTGCCCCCCCTTGCCCTATGGAGCGGATGCCAATGCTTGAGTCAATACGTTTTCCCAGTTTTTGGTGGTAAAATTAGGTGCCTCGGCTTATATTCGGGTCGGCTTTTACTCGAGTATATACGGGTATATATATTTTATCAGATGGTGCATACATAGGTTTGGTCATATCACTGCAAGTAAATAAAAGGATAATATGTAGTATACAGGATATGAAAATAATTTAGTGTGCATGATCTGGACCCTGGTTTACTATAAAGAGACCAGCAGAGCTATTTGTATTCCTTTATTGTGTTTTATGCTTTTTTCCCCCTCCATGCCTGTACACAGAACACAATGGTGGGTGGGTTAATCACCGCCCTTTGTTGTCGGGTGGCTCTATAAGCATCTTGTTTCGGAGGTCTTAGCGGAAGACAATTCCGCCAACTTCAAATTTTAATCGCAGCAGATCAACGACTGTTTAAGGCATCAATTAATCTACGGAGGAAGCGGCAACACAACGCGCTCCCTTTCGTGTTTTGAGCTCTTCCACTTTAAACACAAAAGGAGGCTGATTGGAAGCGTCGCGGCGGAGGGAAAACACTGCGAATGAATTATCCGGTCACAAAGATATTTGGGCCCATTCTCTCTCTCTCTCTCTCTCCTTGAGTCGGGGAACGTTCATGCCTTCATTCTCATTTCCACCATCTGTATCATGCAAATATCTCCTTTTCATTTCCACGCTCTACGCTTCATAGCGCAAAACACTCTCGCCATGCAGTCCATCTCTAGGGCTTTTTTTTTTTTCTTTGTGGTCTGTGAGTGATAGGACACAATTTATTTAAAAAAAAAAGTATTACAAAATCTATATGCCTTTGTAATAAATATGTATAAAAAAGGAAGTCATAGGTGTCTCCTCATATCAGGAACTGTCTATCCTGCAGCTTTGCAGTCTAGAGATTGTTGCTTGGGTGCAGTAGAGCTCAGGACTTTTCTGAAGGTGATGATGTGAACACGGGGGAAATCCCTTGGGGGTAGGGGGACCATATGTCCCGGATTGCCGGGACAGTCCCGCATTCTGCAGGTCTGTCCTCTGGGCCGGATTTGCTCTCCCTGCCGCCCCAAGGCCAGGTTCCACAATGCACCCCCTCCCCGCCAACCGAACCCACCCCCCAATTAACGGAGAATGGCAACCGGACATCCCCACCTCCATCAATGAGCCTTCCCTCCTCACCCCCATCAATAAGCCTTCCCTCCCCACCTCCATCAATGACCCTTCCCTCCTCACCTCCATCAATGACTCCCAACCACCCCCATCAATCAGCCTTCCCTCCTCACCTCCATCAATGACTCCCAACCATCCCTATCAATGAGCCTTCATTCCCACCTCCATCAATGACCCTTCCCTCCCCACCTCCATCAATGACTCCCAACCATCCCCATCAACGAGCCTTCCCTCCCCACCCCCATCAATGAGCCTTTCCTCCCCACCTCCATCAATGACTCCCAACCACCCCCATCAATGAGCCTTCCCTCCCCACCTCCATCAATGAGCCTTCCCTCCTCACCCCCATCAATGAGCCTTCCTTCCCCACCTCCATCAATGACCCTTCCCTCCCCACCTCCATCAATGATCCTTCCCTCCCCACCTCCATCAATGAGCCTTCCCTCCCCACCTCCATCAATGACTCCCAACCACCCCCATCAATGAGCCTTCCCTCCCCACCTCCATCAATAGACCTTCCCTCCCCACCTCCATCAATGACTCCCAACCACCCCCATCAATGAGCCTTCCCTCCCCACCTCCATCAATGAGCCTTCCCTCCCCACCTCCATCAATGAGCCTTCCCTCTCCACCTCCATCAATTACTCCCAACCACCCCCATCAATGATCCTTCCCTCCCCACCTCCATCAATGAGCCTTCCCTCCCCACCTCCATCAATGAGCCTTCCCTCCCCACCTCCATCAATGAGCCTTCCCTCTCCACCTCCATCAATGAACCTTCCCTCCCCACCTCCATCAATGACTCCCAACCACCCCCATCAATGAGCCTTCCCTCCCCACCTCCATCAATGAGCCTTCCCTCCCCACCTCCATCAATGAGCCTTCCCTCTCCACCTCCATCAATGACTCCCAACCACCCCCATCAATGATCCTTCCCTCCCCACCTCCATCAATGAGCCTTCCCTCCCCACCTCCATCAATGACTCCCAACCACCCCCATCAATGAGCCTTCCCTCTCCACCTCCATCAATGACCCTTCCCTCCCCACCTCCATCAATGACTCCCAACCATCCCCATCAATGTGCCTTCCCTCCCCACCTCCATCAATGAGCCTTCCCTCCCCACCTCCATCAATGACTCCCAACCACCCCCATCAATGAGCCTTCCCTCCCCACCTCCATCAATGAGCCTTCCCTCCCCACCTCCATCAATGACTCCCAACCACCCCCATCAATGAGCCTTCCCTCTCCACCTCCATCAATGACCCTTCCCTCCCCCCCTCCTCCATCAATGACTCCCAACCATCCCCATCAATGTGCCTTCCCTCCCCACCTCCATCAATGAGCCTTCCCTCCCCACCTCCATCAATGACTCCCAACCACCCCCATCAATGAGCCTTCCCTCCCCACCCCACTCCATCAATGACTCCCAACCACCCCCATCAATGAGCCTTCCCTCCCCACCTCCATCAATGAGCCTTCCCTCCTCACCCCCATCAATGAGCCTTCCCTCCCCACCTCCATCAATGACCCTTCCCTCCCCACCTCCATCAATGACTCCCAACCACCCCCATCAATGAGCCTTCCCTCCCCACCTCCATCAATGACTCCCAACCACCCCCATCAATGAGCCTTCCCTCCCCACCTCCATCAATGAGCCTTCCCTCCTCACCCCCCATCAATGAGCCTTCCCTCCCCACCTCCATCAATCACCCTTCCCTCCCCACCTCCCAATGACTCCCACCCACCCCCATCAATGAGCCTTCCCTCCCCATCAATGACTCCCTCCCCACCTCCACAATGACCCTTCCCTCCCCACCCCCATCTCCCAACAACCCCCATCAATGAGCCTTCCCTCCCCACCTCCATCAATGAGCCTTCCCTCCTCACCCCCATCAATGATCCCTCCCCACCTCCATCAAGCCTTCCCTCCCCACCTCCATCAATGACCCCAACCACCCCCATCAATGAGCCCTCCCCACCTCCACAATGAACTCCCTCCCCATCAATGACTCCCAACACCCCCACAATGAGCCCCCTCCCCATCAATGAACCTTCCCTCCCCACCTCCATCAATGCCTTCCCTCCCCACCTCCATCAATGACTCCCAACAACCCCCATCAATGCCTTCCCTCCCCACCTCCTCAATGAGCCCCCTCCTCACCCCCATCAATGATCCTTCCCTCCCCACCTCCATCTATGAGCCTTCCCTCCCCACCTCCATCAATGACTCCCAACCACCCCCATCAATGAGCCTTCCCTCCCCACCTCCATCAATGAACCTTCCCTCCCCACCTCCATCAATGACTCCCAACCACCCCCATCAATGAGCCTTCCCTCCCCACCTCCATCAATGAACCTTCCCTCCCCACCTCCATCAATGACCCTTCCCTCCCCACCTCCATCAATGACTCCCAACAACCCCCATCAATGAGCCTTCCCTCCCCACCTCCATCAATGAGCCTTCCCTCCTCACCCCCATCAATGAACCTTCCCTCCCCACCTCCATCAATGAGCCTTCCCTCCCCACCTCCATCAATGACTCCCAACCACCCCCATCAATGAGCCTTCCCTCCCCACCTCCATCAATGAACCTTCCCTCCTCACCCCCATCAATGACTCCCAACCACCCCCATCAATGAACCTTCCCTCCCCACCTCCATCAATGACTCCCAACCACCCCCATCAATGAGCCTTCCCTCCCCACCTCCATCAATGAGCCTTCCCTCTCCACCTCCATCAATGACTCCCAACCACCCCCATCAATGATCCTTCCCTCCCCACCTCCATCAATGAGCCTTCCCTCCCCACCTCCATCAATGACTCCCAACCACCCCCATCAATGAGCCGTCCCTCTCCACCTCCATCAATGAACCTTCCCTCCCCACCTCCATCAATGACTCCCAACCACCCCCATCAATGAGCCTTCCCTCCCCACCTCCATCAATGAGCCTTCCCTCCCCACCTCCATCAATGAGCCTTCCCTCCCCACCTCCATCAATGATCCTTCCCTCCCCACCTCCATCAATGATCCTTCCCTCCCCACCTCCATCAATGACTCCCAACCACCCCCATCAATGAGCCTTCCCTCCCCACCTCCATCAATGAGCCTTCCCTCCTCACCCCCATCAATGAGCCTTCCCTCCCCACCTCCATCAATGAACCTTCCCTCCCCACCTCCATCAATGAACCTTCCCTCCCCACCTCCATCAATGAGTCTTTCTTCTCACCCCCATAAATGAGCCTTCCCTCCCCACCTCAATCAATGAACCTTCACTCCCCATCTCCACCAATGAAGCATGGGTAGGGGAGACGGCGATGGACAGGTGCACCCCTGCTCTTTACCTTCATATATTGAGTGCTAGCCCAAACATGTGCAGCGCTACCCCCGCAGGAGCCGCTGGTTAGATTGGGATGCCATGTTACCTCATGGCTCTGGTGAAGTGTATAGGGTGAATAATGAATATAGCAGCAATGAAGGAATGTCCGCCAAATAGGAAATCTCTTTATAGGTGCTTTTTATTACCCAGCCGGGTAAAAACAGATAACAGGTGATGGGAAGAATAGACAAAGGTTTGAGGAGAAATAGCAGACTCAGGCCTTGGATATTGAAGCAGTCCTGCTTCCGACAATAATCAGTTTTCTGCGCCACTCCAACTTGAGTGGGTATAGCGTACCTGGACAGATCTCTCTCACAGAACCTGGCAGCCAGAGTATCACTCGTACTTGAGAAGGGTGTCTCTGCCACAGGCTCTTCTAAACGACCGTCAGTAAAGCGCCTCTTCCACCGGCCTTCCCTGAGTGTAATACGGGGGTACTCCCAGGCCCGGATTTACTCCCTTTGCTGCCCCAAGGCCGCGTCCTTCAATGCCGCACCCCCACCACACACACACAGGGGCCGAGTGATACAGTGAGCGGCTATAGCCGCCGGCTGTATCCTGGGAGTGCGCCCACAAGAACTAACCCATATGCGAGAGAGCTCACATGAAGGGGGTTAATTCTTGCGGGGAGGAGCCGAGACAACCACTGAGGGACTCCAGTAGACGAGGCTCGGGGCCACTCTGTGCAAAACAAGCAGCACAGTGGAGATAAATATAACATGTTGGTTATAGCGGCGCCGCCCCTGCACCCACTGCCGCCCCAAGGCCTGGCCTTGGTGGCCTTGTGGGAAATCCGGCCCTGGGTACTCCTCCTAAGTAAAGGTTCTCCTGAGTCTTCCCATATTTCGGCAGAGTACTGACTGAGAGAGGAAAACAAGCCATCAGTGTACAGTACTTTGATCCCCGATGGTTTGTTCCTGTGCTGTTGGGACACCACCCTCTCATTGGTATCCCCCACTGAACAGCACAACTCGCTTGGGATCTCCGATGGTGGGAAGCCAGTCAGTCACTGGGTCCCCATGGTGCTCAGAGTGTTCTGGACCAGCTTGGCTCCGGGAACCAGGAACTCCGCCTAGCACCCACGCCCCAGCAAGGTAGGCCATAACGCACAGGGTGCGGTGATGTACGGTCACCCTAAAGGAGGGTGCCGCACCAGGAACCTGAAGACAAACCCCAAAACATGGCGTCTGCCTCAGCATGCCCAGCGAGGCCCAGGCCTCCTGATTGGCTGCTTCAAGAGAGCACCCGAACCTCAGCTTCCACTGTCGCCACCTGCTGTCTCGGGGGAGAACAACACCCCAGGTACAGCAGAATAAGCCCACAGCACAGCCAAGCTGAAGCAGAGAGCCCCAAACAATCACAATTGAGATCAGAGCAAGTCCACACTTTGATCTTTCCCCCTAAATTTCAATAGCGTCCGTACTTGGAAGTACAGGGGCGCTACACATGGATCAAAATGTGGCCAGTTCGGCGAGAACCTTAATCCTTTGGGTAAAAAAATAAAAATAAATTTCAATTACTTTAGGTAACCCACATAAAAAAATATTATTCTCCTGGCACCGCCTCCCCGAGAGAGACGCTCATTTTTAGCTTTATTTTTTTCTCAGCACAGCAGAGTTGGGATGAAGCGGGCGAGGACCACAGCTATTTTTCCGTGTAGCGTTAAATCCTAAAATAAAATTTCTTCCCACAACAAAACGTAGAAGCGCAGCTGTGATGGATCTCAAATTAGTAACAGCCATTTCTATACTTAAGAACCTTAAATAACTGCAGAGGATGTGTGGGTGGCGATATAAAAAAAAAAAAAACCTGCGTGGAGCGCCGTATTATGGCAGCAGCTCCAGAGGCAGCGCCATCTTGGCATTGAAGTTCCTGACAGGTATGGACTGGCCATTGGGACTATCGGGAGTTTCCCGGCGGGCCGATAGCTCAGTGGGCCGGTCAGGTGCAGTCCTGGAGCCGCTCTTCTCTGACAGTGAGTGATCGCGATTTCACTCTGGAGGAGGAGGAGCAGCCGTCACTTGCTGGAGTGATTATTGGCCTTTCTGCTCCCCCCCCCCCCCACCCTATAGGGGGAGATAGACAGCCGGCAGACTTTCCTTCCCCTTGTCACTTGTCACTTATTACTTGACTGGAGAGAAGAATGATGCTGCCTTCATTCTGAAGAGCTGTGAGTGAGTACATGTCGGAGGGGGTGGAGAGAGGGGACATGCTGATTCAAGGGGGGACACATTGATGAGGGATACTTTGATAGGGGACACTCTGGTGCAATGGGGGACACTCTGATGCAAGGAGGGACACTCTGATGTAATGGGGGGACACTGATGAGGGACACTCTGATGCAAGGGGGACTCTCTGCAAGGGGGATCTCTGACGCAAGGGGGGACACTCTGATGCAAGGGGGACACTGATGGGGGACACTCTGATGCAATGGGGGACACTGATGGGGGACACTCTGATGCAAGGGGGACTCTCTGCAAGGGGGATCTCTGAAGCAAGGGGGGAACACTCTGATGCAAGGGGCACTCTGATGGGGGACACTCTGATGCAAGGGGAACTCTGATGGGGGACACTCTGATGCAAGGGGGACTCTGATGGGGGACACTCTGATGCAAGGGGGACACTCTGATGTAATGGGGGGACACTCTGATGCAATTAGGCGACAATCTTATGCAATGGGGGACCCTGATGGGGGACACTCTGATGCAAGGGGGACTCTCTGCACGGGGGATCTCTGACGCAAGGGGGAACAATCTAATGCAAGGGGGGAACTGATGGGGGACACTCTGATGCAATGGGGGACACTGATGGGGGACACTCTGATGCAAGGGGGACTCTCTGCAAGGGGGATCTCTGACGCAAGGGGGGGGGGACACTCTGATGCAAGGGGCACTCTGATGGGGGACACTCTGATGCAAGGGGGACTCTGATGGGGGACACTCTGATGCAAGGGGGACACTCTGATGCAATGGGGGGACACTCTGATGCAATGAGGGGACACTCTGATGCAATTGGAGACCCTGATGGGGGACACTCTGATGCAAGGGGGACTCTCTGCATGGGGGATCTCTGACGCAAGGGGGGACACTCTGATGCAAGGGGGACACTGATGGGGGACACTCTGATGCAATGGGGGACACTGATGGGGGACACTCTGATGCAAGGGGGAATCTCTGCAAGGGGGATCTCTGACGCAAGGGGGGACACTCTGATGCAAGGGGGACACTGATGGGGGACTCTCTGATGCAAGGGGGACATTGATACAAGGGGGACACTGATGCAAGGGGGACACTCAAAATTAAAGTGGCCCGGTCTGGATGAAGTCCATGGCCAAATTTTTGCCCCAGTCCAGCCCTGGTTCCTGACCTGGATGAGTGGCCCAGCTGGGTTACACAATACCAAGTGCTCTCACTTGCACCCGTAGATTCGACTGTCTCTTTAGCAAAGAATGACTTTCAGTGTCATCTCGCTCAGGTAACGCAGGAACAGACACTCGGGATAACATATGTCAGATTCAACACTTCTTCCTGAAGAACAATTCCCTGCTTAACACTTTCTGGTTAACACATGTGGGAACATACGCTTCAATAATTAGAAGGTTTTCTCTTTAACCACTTCATCTCTCGTCCTTTTCATAACCCCTACGGGCCCGAGCAATTTTTACATTTCTTCCATGGGCCTGTTTATTTACCCCCTCAGAGGAGTGGCCCTTTAAGTGGGGTAGCAGCAGTGGCGTCACTAGGGGGTGGCTATTGGGGCTAGAGCCTCGAATCTGGGGACCATAGCCCAGAGTCTCTTGTCAAAGGAGTGCCTGCCTAACCAGTGGGCTGTGGCCTCTCTGCCCTCTGCCCTCTAAATCAGACCTCCTTCCTCCTGCTGGTGACCCCTCTAGTGATATAAAGATCTATATAGAGGGATCAGGACCTCCTTCCTCCTGATGAAGACCCCTCTAGTGATATAAAGATCTATATAGAGGAATCAGGACCTCCTTCCTCCTGCTGGTGACCCCTCTAGTTATACAAAGATCTATATAGAGGGATCAGGACCTCCTGCTGGTGACCCCTCTAGTGATATAAAGATCTATATAGAGGAATCAGGACCTCCTTCCTCCTGCTGGTGACCCCTCTAGTGATATAAAGATCTATATAGAGGGATCAGGACCTCCTTCCTCCTGCTGGTGATCCCTCTAGTGATATAAAGATCTATATAGAGGAATCGGGACCTCCTTCCTCCTGCTGGTGACCCCTCTAGTGATATAAAGATCTATATGGAGGAATCAGGACCTCCTTCCTCCTGCTGGTGACCCCTCTAGTTATATAAAGATCTATATAGAGGGATCAGGACCTCCTGCTGGTGACCCCTCTAGTGATATAAAGATCTATATAGAGGAATCAGGACCTCCTGCTGGTGACCTCTCTAGTGATATCAAGATATACAGTATATAAAGGAATCAGGACCTCCTTCCTCCTGCTGGTGACCCCTTTAGTGATATAAAGATCTATATAGAGGGATCAGGACCTCCTTCCTCCTGCTGGTGACCCCTCTAGTGATATAAAGGTCTATATAGAGGAATCAGGACCTCCTTCCTCCTGCTGGTGACCCCTCTAGTGATATAAAGATCTATATAGAGGAATCAGGACCCCCTTCCTCCTGCTGGTGACCCCTCTAGTGATATAAAGATCTATATAGAGGAATCAGGACCTCCTTCCTCCTGATGAAGACCCCTCTAGTGATATAAAGATCTATATAGAGGAATCAGGACCTCCTTCTCCCTGCTGGTGACCCCTCTAGTGATATAAAGATCTATTTAGAGGAATCAGGACCTCCTTCCTCCTGCTGGTGACCCCTCTAGTGATATAAAGATCTATATAGAGGGATCAGGACCTCCTTCCTCCTGCTGGTGACCCCTCTAGTGATATAAAGATCTATATAGAGGAATCAGGACCTCCTTCCTCCTGCTGGTGACCCCTCTAGTGATATAAAGATCTATATAGAGGAATCAGGACCTCCTTCCTCCTGATGGTGACCCCTCTAGTGATATAGAGATCTATATAGAGGAATCAGGACCTCCTTCCTCCTGCTGGTGACCCCTCTAGTGATATAAAGATCTATATAGAGGAATCAGGACCTCCTTCCTCCTGCTGGTGACCCCTCTAGTGATATAAAGATCTATATAGGAGGAATCAGGACCTCCTTCCTCCTGCTGGTGACCCCTCTAGATATAAAGATCTATATGGAGGAATCAGGACCTCCTGCTGGTGACCCCTCTAGTGATATAAAGATCTATATAGAGGAATCGGGACCTCCTTCCTCCTGCTGGTGACCCCTCTAGTGATATAAAGATCTATATGGAGGAATCAGGACCTCCTTCCTCCTGCTGGTGACCCCTCTAGTTATATAAAGATCTATATAGAGGGATCAGGACCTCCTCCTGCTGGTGACCCCTCTAGTGATATAAAGATCTATATAGAGGAATCAGGACCTCCTTCCTCCTGCTGGTGACCTCCTCTAGTGATATCAAAGATATACAGTATATAAAGGAATCAGGACCTCCTTCCTCCTGCTGGTGACCCCTTTAGTGATATAAAGATCTATATAGAGGGATCAGGACCTCCTTCCTCCTGCTGGTGACCCCTCTAGTGATATAAAGGTCTATATAGAGGAATCAGGACCTCCTTCCTCCTGCTGGTGACCCCTCTAGTGATATAAAGATCTATATAGAGGAATCAGGACCCCCTTCCTCCTGCTGGTGACCCCTCTAGTGATATAAAGATCTATATAGAGGAATCAGGACCTCCTTCCTCCTGATGAAGACCCCTCTAGTGATATAAAGATCTATATAGAGGAATCAGGACCTCCTTCTCCCTGCTGGTGACCCCTCTAGTGATATAAAGATCTATTTAGAGGAATCAGGACCTCCTTCCTCCTGCTGGTGACCCCTCTAGTGATATAAAGATCTATATAGAGGGAATCAGGACCTCCTTCCTCCTGCTGGTGACCCCTCTAGTGATATAAAGATCTATATAGAGGAATCAGGACCTCCTTCCTCCTGCTGGTGACCCCTCTAGTGATATAAAGATCTATATAGAGGAATCAGGACCTCCTTCCTCCTGATGGTGACCCCTCTAGTGATATAGAGATCTATATAGAGGAATCAGGACCTCCTTCCTCCTGCTGGTGACCCCTCTAGTGATATAAAGATCTATATAGAGGAATCAGGACCTCCTTCCTCCTGCTGGTGACCCCTCTAGTGATATAAAGATCTATATAGAGGAATCAGGACCTCCTTCCTCCTGATGAAGACCCCTCTAGTGATATAAAGATCTATATAGAGGAATCAGGACCTCCTTCTCCCTGCTGGTGACCCCTCTAGTGATATAAAGATCTATTTAGAGGAATCAGGACCTCCTTCCTCCTGCTGGTGACCCCTCTAGTGATATAAAGATCTATTTAGAGGAATCAGGACCTCCTTCCTCCTGCTGGTGACCCCTCTAGTGATATAAAGATCTATATAGAGGAATCAGGACCTCCTTCCTCCTGATGGTGACCCCTCTAGTGATAGACCCCCCGTACCAAACATTATATCTATCTCCTCTTGTTACCATTTATTAAAACATTCAACTTCCCCTTCTCTCTTCCCCTTTCCAATGACATAATGGTGATTATAGTCCAACCCTCCATCCCTTTCCTTCTCTTATAGGTAGAAATACGGTCACATGAATGGTTCCCTGGAGAAGACTATAAACAGGAAAACCATATTGTATTGTATTTTATTAATAAAACATGAATATAAAACAGTAAAGAATATTACACTTGCATTCCCCTAACCCTTATAATACTTAATTATACTCACCCATACAAGGACAGCTACAGAAATACTTGGCTGACACGCTTCACCCATAAAAGTTCCTTAAATAGGATTGTGGGGTATGGTAGATATTGGAGACTTTTTAACCACTTAAGGACCAAGCCTGTTTTTCGGACTCGGGGTTTACAAGTTTAAAACATTTATGTTTTTGGTAGAAAATTACTTAGAACCCCCAAACATTATAGATTGTTTTTTTTTACCTAACACCCTAGAGCAGGGGTGGCAAACACAAGGCCCGCGGGACGAATCTGGCCCGACAGACCTTGCCATGTGGCCCGCGCATCTGTGATCCGAACGGGTCGATCCGCTGCCTTGGCCTTAGGAAAGGGCGTGGCTTCGGCCTAGCTCCGGAGCGGTCGGCCATCTTGGTACACCCGGCGGCGGTTGCCTAGGTCCCGCCTTCTGGAGCATGCAGCTCCTATGATGGACGTCCCGGAGATCCAATCCCGGGACCGCGGGACGTGTGACGTCCATCATAGGCGCCGCAGACTCCACAAGGCGGCAATTACAAGCCTTCTCCAGTCCACACCATGCACTGCAAACATCCCGGCTCGGGCGGGCGGCTCTCCTCTCCCCCTCCTTTCTGGCTGGCTGGCTGCATGTCAAGTAGGTGAAGTCATTGTGTAGGTCAGGTAGGTGAGGTCAGTGTATGTCAGGTAGGTTTATGTATGTCAGGTAGGTGAGGTCAGTGTATGTCAGGTAGGTCCATGTATGTCAGGTAGGAGAGGTCAGTGTAGGTCAGGTAGGTGAGGTCAGTGTATGTCAGGTAGGAGAGGTCAGTGTACGTCAGGTAGGTGAGGTCAGTGTATGTCAGGTAGGAAAGGTCAGTGTACGTCAGGTAGGTGAGGTCAGTGTATGTCAAGTAGGTGAAGTCTATGTATGTCAGGTAGGTCCATGTATGTCAGGTAGGTGAAGTCAGTGTATGTCAGGTAGGTCCATGCACGTCAGGTAGCCCACCCCACTATACACCATCCCATCTCATTCCATCCCATAATAAATAGTGGACACATAGTCTTATAGATACAACCAGCCCTTTGAGGGCAACCATACTGCTAATGCGGCCCCCGATTAATTTGAGTTTGCCACTCCTGCCCTAGAGAATAAAATGGCGGTCGTTGCAATACTGTTTAGTCACACCATATTTGCGCAGCGGTCTTACAAGCGCACTTGTAACCTACAGGGTTTAGGAGATATTTGCAGAAAAGGCTGCACCGATGTCTACGGCTGAAATGCCGTCACTGACGGCTCCCACGCGCATGCTGTGACGTGACGACGTCACGGCTCCGGCCAATCACAGCAACGGAGCTGCGATACCCGGAAGTCACTCCGGGAGGAATGGCGGCGACGGAGGAGGCGAACGAGGGCCGCTGTGGGGGCTTCAATCTCAGGTATGTACCTCATAATGAGCTAGTATGATATGCAGGGCAGCTGATAGAAATCATGGGGCCCCATACAGCCTACCTGACGGGGCCCCCTTCAGCTCCACCCCTGAGCCCTCCTTCAACCCCACCCCTGGCCCCTCCCCAGACCCCGCCTTGAAACTGTCTCTGCAGCACATTATGGTATTGGTGGCACTGTCTCTGCAGGCAGCACATGCGTTATGGGCCCTAACGCACGTGCTACCTGCAGACAGTGGCACCCATGCTGCCAATGCCGTAATGTGCTGCAGAAAGTGCCACCCATGATGCATGTGCTGCCTGCAGAGACAGTGCCACCCATGCCGCCAAAGCCATATTGTGCTGCAGAGTGTGCCACCCATGCCGCCAATGGCATAATGCCATTGGCAGCATGGGTGGCACTGTCTCTGCAGGCAGCACATGCATAATGCCATTGGCAGCATGGGTGGCACTGTCTCTGCAGGCAGCACATGCGTTATGGGTGGCACTTTCTGCAGCACATAACGGCATTGGCGCCATGGGTGGCTTTGATGACGATGTTCGGTCATGGTGGCTGGAGGAGTCTTTTTTTTACATTTATTAGTTCTCTGTTAAAGTTGCCCGGGCCCCCCTGCTGGCCGGGCCCGGTACAACAGGGCCAGTTGTACTAGCCTATCAGCGGCCCTGATGCTATGCATACTAGCTCATTATGCCTTTGCCTTGCAGGGTTTATTTTTTTATTTTTTTTCAGGAGGCTTTACTTCCTCTTTAATGAATAATGCATTAAGATAAAAAAAAAAAACTTCTGCCTTTACAACCATTTTAACTGGCCTCTGTAATTCATGAGCCCGGGGGCCCTGAAAGGGGCCAGACACATGAAAAGGAGGGGCGGCCGTGGATAGATTCATGCGATGCATATAGGGGGTGGTGGTGAGAGGGTGGCGAGGAGAGAGGGGGGTGGCGCCCGGGCACCTTTAATGGACGGGCCGCCACTGCTTCCTAGGTAAATGAGTAAGGGGTACGTAGTACACCTCATTATTCATTCACAGGAAAAAAATGAAATGGTTAACCACTTCCCGCCCAGGCAATAGGAGATTGACGGCCGGGAAGTGCTTATGAAATTGTGACTGGACGTTCTCCAAAGTCCTGCACGATTTCATGCTGCGCGCGCCCGTCTGACACTCTGCACCTCCGATCTCGGTAACGAGTCTCCGGCGGAGGCTCGCTACCACGTGATCAGCCGTGTCCAATCACGGCTGATCACGATGTAAACAGGAAGAGCCGCCGACGGCCCTTCCTCACTCGCGTCTGATAGATGCGAGTACAGGAGAGCCGATCGGCGGCTCTCCTGACAGGGCGGGTTCGTGCTGATTGTTTATCAGCACAGCCCCCCCTCAGATGCCCACACTAGACCACCAGGAAAGCCCACACTGGAAGGGCTAAATTAAATTAAAATAAAAAAAGGGGCAAAAAAAAAAAGTCAGGAGTCAGTAAAAAAAAAAGAAGGGTGCCAGTCAGTGCCCGGATCTCAGTTGTTGAGCGGGGGGGGGGGGGTGCCGCGGTTCGGATTGCAGTTGTTGAGTGAGCAGGGGGGGGGGGGGGCGCGGATCTCAGTTGTTAAGTGGGGGGTGCCGCGGGAAGCGGGAAAACTAACCCCTTGGTGGGACTGCGGGAACATGCAGGTTGGGAGGTATGCTGATGGGTGGTGCTGATATGCAGCACTGATGGGCATTGATCAACGGCACTGATGGGCACTCATGGTGGCACTGAAGGGCACTGATAGGAGACACTGATGGGCACTGAAAGGCTACACTGATGGGTACTTATGAGTGGCACTGATAGGAGGCACTGCTGGGCACTGATGGGTGGTGCTGATATGCAGCACTGATGGGCATTGATCAGCAGCACTGATGGGCACTCATGGGTGCACTGAAGGGCACTGATAGGAGACACTGATGGGCACTGAACGGCTACACTGATGGGTACTTATGAGTGGCACTGCTGGGCACTGATATGTGGCACTGATGGGCACTTATATGCAGCACTGATAAATGGCATTGATAGGCATCATCACTGATGGCACTGGCACGCATTTGGGGGTGGGGACTGATTGGCATTTCCCTTGTGGTCTAGGGTGGCATACCTGGTGGTCCAGTGTTGCGGCCTTCCCTGGTGGTCCATTGCGGCATCCTGGTGGTCCTGGGCGGGCATCCAAAAGGGGGGCTGCACTGATGAACAATCAGCACAGACCCCCCCCCCCTGTCAGGAGAGCAGCCGATCGGCTCTCCTCTGCTCACATCTGTCAGACGCGAGTGAGGAAAAGACGATCAGCGGCTCTTCCTGTTTACATCGTGATTATAAATAATATAATATATTTGTTTATTGGACACAATTAACGAAAAAAAAAAAGGAACCTTAAAAAAAAAGTTTTTCATGCAGAGGTGATGCGCGAGCTCAAGCAGCGCGTAGACGGCCACCCATGGTAAGTCCTTGCGCTATTTTCAATAACATGATACCGCTTTCGTTTTACAAAAAAAAAAGTCTCTTTGGCGGGATTGTTTGCGGCTCGGGCACAAAGCGCTGTCCTGATTTGCTCTTCATCATTCCTTTTTTTACAAACTACAAGAAACACGAGTGAGAGAGAGAGAGAAGGCGCGACACAAAGCCAACGCCGTTTTTATTCATTCCATTTAATGTGTTTTGGATATTTCAAAGGCGAAGCTCGCCGTTGTCACAACGTAAAAGCACAACGACGCCTTTGTTCTGCGTCGCTCTGCCGCAGGATTCATCGGAATGGCATGCGGTGTTCGGAGTCTAAAATAATACGGCGTGCTACTCGGCTTTGCGTCTTATCATTACACTCTGATTATTTTTTTTTTGGATCATGTGCCATCAGTAATGCCTAAACCTGGCCACATACAGGGGCAGCCATCACAAATGTTGGGGCCCCTAACACAGCTTTAGGCAGCTCTTTAATTAGGCAAATTAGGCGGTCGCCTAAGGCCTCACACTCATAGGGGCCTCGTGGCCGCCTAACTTACCAAATGCATTACCCCAGTCTTGAGGGACAGGGGACCTTAACATTGCTGGGCTCAGGCAGTGTTAAGAGCCCTGACTCAGGAGCGGGAGCCGCCAGCGTCCCTAACAACCAGTAAATATCGCTGACACCGCCCCTTGTGACGTCAATGACCCAGCATGCCCTCAGTCAATGACATCACAAGGGGGCGGGTTCACCAGGTGACATCACTTATTTAAGAGGCTCCCCGGGGGAATGTTCAGCTCTTTACATTCCAGCCAATGTTTCATTGAATCTGTTTATTTCAAGTTTTTACAAATCCTCTCTATAGCCAATGGCCACCAATCACGTTCAAAACTGCCGGGAAGGGAAGATTTGGTTGGCTGCTAGATTGATATTTCGTATTTAGCACCTGTTGGTAGAGCTGAAGTAGCTGAGAAAAGCCAAACATTGGCCTGCAGTACCTCATTTGGCCTGATGTACGGGGGGCACAGGAGCTGAGAAAAGCAGAACATTGGCCTGCAGTACCTCATTTGGCCTGATGTACGGGGGGCACAGGAGCTGAGAAAAGCAGAACATTAGCCTGTAGTACCTCATTTGGCCTGAGGTACGGGGGCGCAGGAGCTGGGAAAAGCCGAAAAGAGGTCTGCAGTACCTCATTTGGCCTGAGGTACGGTGGCGCAGGAGCCAGGAAAAGCCGAAAAGAGGCCTGCAGTACCTCATTTGGCCTGAGGTACGGGGGCGCAGGAGCCGGGAAAAGCCGAAAATAGGCCTGTAGTACCTCATTTGGCCTGAGGTACGGGGGGCGCAGAAGCCAATCAGAGCCGAAAATAGGCCTGCAGTACCTAATTTGGCCTGAGGTACGGGGGCGCAGGAGCCAAGAAAAGCTGAACATTGGCCTGCAGTACCTCATTTGGCCTGAGGTACGGGGGCGCAGGAGCCGGGAAAAGCCAAAAATAGGCCTGTATTACCTCATTTGGCCTGAGGTACGGGGGGCGCAGAAGCCGATCAGAGCCGAAAATAGGCCTGCAGTACCTAATTTGGCCTGAGGTACAGGGGCGCAGGAGCCAAGAAAAGCTGAACATTGGCCTGCAGTACCTCATTTGGCCTGATGTACGGGGGCGCAGGAGTTGAGCAGATTCAACAATGGGCCTGCAGTACCTCATTTGGCCTGAGGTACGGAGCGCAGGAGTCGGGAAAAGCCAAAAATAGGCCTGCAGTACCTAATTTGGACTGTGGTACGGGGGCGCAGGAGCCGAGAAAAGCCAAAAATATGCCTGCAGTACCTCATTTGGCCTGATGTACGGGGGTGCAGGAGCCAAGAAAAGTCGAACATTGGCCTGCAGTACCTCATCTGGCCGTTCGGCGAACAGCGAACTATTTGGGGTGTTCACGGTAAATTTGAAAAAAAAACTTAAAAAAAAGTCTATGGGAGAAATCTAAAGTGCTAATTTTAAAGGCTAATATGCAAGTTATTGTCATAAAAAGTGTTTGGGGGCCCGGGTCCTGCCCCAGGGGAGTGTTTGGGGACCTGGGTCCTGCCCCAGGGGAGTGTTTGGGGAGCCGGATCCTGCCCCAGGGGAGTGTTTGGGGACCTGGGTCCTGCCCCAGGGGAGTGTTTGGGGAGCCGGATCCTGCCCCAGGGGAGTGTTTGGGGAGCCGGGTCCTGCCCCCGGGGGAGTGTTTGGGGACCCGAGTCCTGCCCCCGGGGGAGTGTTTGGGGACCCGGGTCCTGCCCCAGGGGAGTGTTTGGGGAGCCGGATCCTGCCCTAGGGGAGTGTTTGGGGAGCCGGATCCTGCCCTAGGGGAGTGTTTGGGGACCCGGGTCCTGCCCCAGGGGAGTGTTTGGGGACCCAGGCCCTGCCCCTGGGGAGTGTTTGGGGAGCCGGGTCCTGCCCCAGGGGAGTGTTTGGGGAGCCGGGTCCTGCCCCAGGGGAGTGTTTGGGGACCCGGGTCCTGCCCCAGGGGAGTGTTTGGGGAGCCGGATCCTGCCCTAGGGGAGTGTTTGGGGAGCCGGATCCTGCCCCAGGGGAGTGTTTGGGGACCCGGGTCCTGCCCCCGGGGGAGTGTTTGGGGACCCGGGTCCTGCCCCAGGGGAGTGTTTGGGGAGCCGGATCCTGCCCCAGGGGAGTGTTTGGGGAGCCGGATCCTGCCCCCGGGGGAGTGTTTGGGGATCCGGGTCCTGCACCCGGGGGAGTGTTTGGGGACCCGGGTCCTGCCCCAGGGGAGTGTTTGGGGAGCCGGATCCTGCCCTAGGAGAGTGTTTGGGGACCCGGGTTCTGCCCCAGGGGAGTGTTTGGGGACCCGGGCCCTGCCCCTGGGGAGTGTTTGGGGAGCTGGGTCCTGCCCCAGGGGAGTGTTTGGGGAGCCGGGCCCTGCCCCTGGGGAGTGTTTGGGGAGCTGGGTCCTGCCCCAGGGGAGTGTTTGGGGAGCCGGGTCCTGCCCCAGGGGAGTGTTTGGGGACCCGGGCCATGCCCCTGGGGACATGTATCAATGCAAAAAAAAGTTTTAAAAATTACAGTTTTTTCGGGAGCAGTGAATTTAATAATGCTTAAAGTGAAACAATAAAAGTGAAATATTCCTTTAAATTTCGTACCTGGGGGGTGTATAGTATGCTTGTAAAGTAGCGCATGTTTCCCGTGTTTGAAACTGTCCCTGCACAAAATGTAATTTATAAAGGAAAAAAGTCATTTAAAACTACTCACGGCTATAATAAATTGTCGGGTCCCGGCAAAACAGATAAAAGTAATTGAAAAAAGCGTGGGGGTCCCCCCAAATTCCCTTCAGGTCTAGTATGGATATTAAGGGGAACCCTGCACCATTTTTTTATGGCTTGGGGTTCCCCCCAAAAATCCATACCAGGCCCTTTCTGGTCTGGTATGGATTGTAAGGGGAACTCTGCACCAAAATAAAAAAAAAGTGGCGTGGTGTTCCCCCAAAAAATCCATACCAGACCCTTTATCCGAGCACGCAACCTGGCAGGCCGCAGGAAAAGAGGGGGGGACAGAGTGCGGGCCCCCCCTCCTGAGCCGTACCAGGCCACATGCCCTCAGCATGGGGAGGATGTCCCCATCAATGGGGACAAGGGCCTCATCCCCACAACCCTTGCCCGGTGGTTGTGGGGATCTGTGGGTGGGGGGCTTATTGAAATCTGTAAGCCCCCTTTAACAAAGTGGAACTCCAGATCCCACCCCCCCCCATGTGAATTGGTAATGGGGTACATTGTACCTCTACCATTTCTCAAAGAAAGTGTAAAAAATTGTAAAAAAAAAAAAAAAGACACAGCTGAAAAAGTATTTTATTTAAAAAATAAAAAAATCCAGCGATGTAATCCCGCCTCTCGATGTCCAACGATGATCCATTCTCCAGCGACGCTGCAGTCTCCATTCATTCTCTGGCGAGGAACGAAACCCCCATGACGCGTTAGAGGGAGCGGGGTGACCCATCCACGTCATTGGGTAACCCCCGGCTTGAAACTAACACTGCACACACCATCCCCACCGTGAAACATGGTGGTGGCAGCATCATGTGGTGGGGATGCTTTTCTTCAGCAGGGACAGTGAAGCTGGTCAGAGTTGATGGGAAGATGGATGGAGACAAATACAGGACAATCTTATGGTTGCCATTCCCGACGGGCGGGTCACCGAATTCGACGGCCGGGAGAGAACCTCGACGGGCGGAACGATGTGTTCTGCCCGTCGAGGTTCTCTGCCGTGTGTACGGCGCCTTAGAAGAAAACATGTTAGAGTCTGCAAAAGACTTGAGACCGGGGGGGGGTTCACCTTCCAGCAGGACAACGACCCTAAAGTACAGCCAGAGCTACAATGGAATGGTTTAGATCAGGGGTCTCCATACTTTTAAAGCAAAGGTCCAGTTTATGGTCTTTCCGAGTTCAGGGGGGGGGGGGTCAGATTCTGACCAGTTGGGGTAGAAAATGCCCCAGGGCCTAGCATCATGAGAATAAACATGACTCCTTTGTTGGTGGGCAGTAGGGGGAGGAATAGTGCCCCATCATTGCTATTAGTCTAAGAAATAGTGTCCCTTTGTTGGTGCCATTGGGAGGAATAGTGCCTCATATCATTGGGAGCAATACTGCCCCAAGGGCCGGATGAAGGCTAGCAGAGGGCCACATCTGGCCCTTGGGCCGCAGTTTGGAGACCCCTGGTTTAGATCAAAGCCTATTCATGTGTTAGAATGGCCCAGTCACAGCCCAGACCTAAATCCCATTGAGAATCTGTGGGCAAGACTTGAAAATCGCTGATCACAGACGCTCTCCATCCAATCTGACAGAACTTGGGGTATTTTACACAGAAGAAGAATGGGCAGAAATGTCCCCCTCTAAATGTGCAAAGCTGGTAGAGACACCCCCAAAAAAGACTTGTAGAGAAAGAGGGTTCTACAAAGTATTGTCTTCAGGGGGCGCCATACAAATGCCCCCCACACTTTTCACATATTTATTTGTATCATTTTCCTTCCACTTCACAATTATTTGACACTTTGTGTCTCTCACATAAAATCCCAATAAAATACATTCACGTTTTTGGGTGCAACATGAGAAGATGCGGGAAATGTCAAGGGGGTATGAATACTTTTTCAAGGCCCTCCGACACACAAGCACGCAGATACACACACGGACTATTCTGAAGCTTCTTCCATGGAATGTCACCGTCCAATAACCGAGCAGATGAAATATCGGAAACTGTACAGATCGTTCGGTAGAAGGAGCATTTATCAATTTATCCTCCCGATAACCTAATCAGCACGAAACCCGGCGCCCCTCCCCATCCCCCGATCTCCAATGGAAAATTGCAATCATGGGTTTTTACCTTCCGGGAAGCGTCTAGGAGGCCCGAGACAGGAAGTCATACGTGTAATTGTACCGATCGATACGGAAGGTTAGAGAGCGACCGGCCATCGGGAAGGATCGGTTTTTATTTTGCATCCCCCCGCCCTCATTGATCTCCGATCGTTGCTTGTCAAATAGCGTGAGGATCACATGGGAGAAAAGCAGAGAAATGTGTTTGTTTTGCCGGCGACATTGGAAACATGTTGTTGGACGTACGCAAGGTATAGATCTGCTGATGGGATGCGGGGAGGGGGGGGGGCCGAGAGTCCCTCGCGCTGTAGTGACGCCTTCAAGAAAAAGAAAAATCGAAATATCAACTTTTCTGTGTTCTGCAACAGCTGAGTTGCAGTGGCGGCCAGTGGCGGTGCGTCCATAAGGGGCGCATGGGCGCCGCCTAGGGCGCCCGCGTGTCCCAGATTGCCCGGGACCAGGGCCGCCATTAGGCTGCATTCACACCTGAGAGTTTTGTCGCCTGAAGCGCGACGCTCAAAGACGCTAGAGGGAAAAAATAACATCATTATTCTCTATGGAGATGGTTCACATCTCCGCAGCAAAACGCCGAACGCCGAACGAACGCCGAACGCCTGAAGCTCAAACAAGTCCCGGACCCTTGGGCGTTTTCCATTGGTGCCAATGACGCTTTATTACCCCGTTTTGTCGCGGTAAAAAAACGCCGCAATTCGTCGCGGCAAATTGCGGTAAAAAATGCAGCAAATCGCCTATGCTTAGGTGTGAATGCAGCCTTAGGGGGCAGTACACCTGTAAGGGGCCCGGGTGGTAACCTCCTTTTTTTTGGTAATTTTTTATATATATATATTTTTTTTTATTAAAGGGTCCCAGAGGTCCCCCTTTTTTCTATATATTTTTTTCTTTACTTATTTTTTTGTACAGCCCCCTCCCCCGCTTTTCTCAATTAGCGGCGGCAACCCCCCTGCCTCTCAACTTCAGGCGGCAGAACCCCCCCCTCCCCCCCCCCCCGGTTCTCTGCTCCCATGCCCGAAGCTGTGTAAGGGGCCCCATAATGGGCTGCCCTGCCTGAGACTGTCCCGTAATTGACATGTCTGTCCCGGGTCCCGGGCACCTTCATTCCGGGACAATACAGTGTCCCAGAATGAAATAGAGGCCACACCTACTAACTAATAACTACATTTGGTTGCTAAGGCCCGTGCTGCCTGGCGTCTTGCAACCAGTGACAATTTTCTCTCAGACAGTGAGGCCGGGGGCGAGGCCTGCGCCTAGTGCAGCACTGCTGGCCCCACCCACCTCGGCACCTCCTCCTTCTCCGACACCCAGCGGCAAGCAGCGGGGCCTGTGTGATCTTCACTCTCCAGATAGTGACGCCACTCCTTTCCTTATACTAAGGTGACCACATTTCCAAACTACCATTCAGGGACACCTTTCCTTCCCAAAAATCAGCCTGTGCTGTAACGAATCACAGCACAGTGATTGGACACAAGAGGCGGGATTTATGATTTCTCCAATCACAAGCAGGGGGCGGGGACTGTGCTCCTCCAGGCATTCCCGACCAGGACAAGTACAGTCAGTGAGTAAAGCGGTGATGTGGCGGCCTTTTTTGGGGGCATCAGATCGGCCCGGGGGGGAGGGGCTGTGTCAGTTTCATTCCGGGACACTGTATTGTCCCGGAATGAAGGTGCCCGGGACAGACCTGGAAAATGCGGGACTTTCCCGGGACAATCTGGGACACGTGGTCACCCTACTAGCAGTCCTTAGAGTCCTGGAATAGGGGGACTGCGCCTGACTTCAGTAACAGCGGGAAAGATTATAAAGCAGCTCTGGTGGAATTAAAGTGTAAAACCCGATGGCAAGGAGAGCGTTTCTAGACAGACGTCAGTGTGCGGCTTTGTGTAAAAGGACGTAAACAACGCGGAGATTAGCGCTGAAGGCACAGAGAGACACGCCGCTAACACCCCGCATTATGTTCACAACCTTAAAGCTTTAAGCAGGAATGAGATTCAGAGAGGTTTATATAGACGGTGAGTATAGAATAATCCCTCACAGATCATGCAGATGGAGATCAGACAGTTCACATTACAGATCTATATATTCTCTTTGTGTGCCAAATCCCGATCTAATAGAATGTAAGCTCTTCCGCCTTCCGTATCCTCCTTTACAGGGCCGCCATCATGGGGGTACAGACAGTACACCTGTAAGGGGCCGGGTGGTCCCCAGGGGCCCTGATGGCATCCCCCTTCTTTTTATTTATTTATTTTTATTTAATTGTATTATTTTTTTCGTCAGCACCCAAAGCCCTCTAAGGGGTCCGGTGGTCCCCAGGGCCTTGGATGTCACCTCCCCTTTTGTTTTCGTTCTTCGGCACCCAAAGCCCCCCCCCCAACCTCTAAAGGACCCAGTGGTCCCCAGGACCCTGGATGGCATCCCTCTTTTTTTTTTCATCAGCCCCCAAAGCCCCCCCCCCAACCTCTGAGGGGCCTGGATGGCACCCCCCTTTTTTTTTATACATTTTTCATCAGCACCCAAAGCCTCCTCGACCTCTAAGGGGCCTGGTGGTCCCCAGGGCCCTGGATGGCATCCACCCTTTTTTTTCGTCAGCACCCAAAGCCCCTGACCTCTAAGGGGCCTGGATGGCACCCCCATTATTTTTGATTTTTGGTCAGCACCCAAAGCCCTCCCACCGACCTCTAAGGGACCCAGTGGTCCCCAGGGCCCCGGATGGTATCCCTCTTTTTTTTTCATCAGCACCCAAAGCCCCCCCCCCAACCTCTGAGGGGCCTGGATGGCACCCCCTTTTTATAAATGTTTTCATCAGCACCCAAAGCCTCCCCCTCTTCTTTTCTGTATTTTTTTGTCAGCACCCAAAGCCCCCCCCCCAACCTCTAAGAGGCCTGGATGACATCCCCCTTTTTTTTTCAGCACCCAAAGCCCCCCCAACCTCTAAGGGACCCAGTGGTTCCCAGGAACCCCGGATGACATCCCTCTTCTTTTTTTTTTTTACCGACCTCTAAGGGTCCCAGTGAGAGATAAAAGGAAAAGGAGAACAACGAGAGAGTGGTACATCCTAAAATGTACCACAAGGGGTTTTAATAATTGTACGGGTGGAAGGGACTCCGGGAGCGCTAAATGTCCGTGGGTTAGGGGTGCAAATTACTTGTCTTGCCTTGGGTGCCAAAAACCCACGCTACGAAAATAATGTTACTGTTAGGGGTCCCCACAACTTGGGAAATTTTATCAAGGGGTCATGGCACTAAAAGGTTGAGAACCCCTGACCTAATAGATTGTAAGCTCTTCTCTCTCCTGTATCCTCCCTTATACCCTAGTAGAGTGTAAGCTCTTCCATCTGCAGAATGTATTCCTTATACTCAAATAGATTATAAATTCTTCAACCTCCAATATCCTCCCTTATAGATTGTTGGATATAGACTTCTCTCTCCTGTATCCTCCCCTATACTCTAATAGATTGCAAGCTTTTCTTTCTCATGTATTCTCCCTTCTACCCTAAGAGATTGTAAGCTCTTCTCTCTCTTGTATCCTCACTTATACCAGGATAGATTGTAAGCTCTTCCATTCTGTATCCTCCCTTATACTTCCATACAGTGTAAGCTCTTCCACTTTCAGTATCCACCCTTACACTCTAATAGATTGTAAGCTCTTCTCTCCCCTGTGTCCTCCCATATACCCTAATAGATTGTAAGCTCTTCTATTTCTGTGTCCTCCCTTGTACCATAATAGATTGTAAGCTCTTCTCTCTCTTACATCCTCCCTTATACCATGATAGATTATAAGCTCTTCCATTTCTGTATCCTCCCTTATACTCTCATATAGTGTAAGCTCTTCCACTTTCAGTATCCACCATTGTACTCGAATAAATTGTAAGCTCTTCTGCCTTTGGTATCCTCTCTTATATTCTAATAGAGTGTAAGCTCTTCTCTCTCCTGTATCCTCCCTTATTACCAAATAGAGTGTAAGCTCTTCCACTTGCTGAATTTTGTCCTTATACTTAAATAGATTACAAGTCCTTCAACCTCCAATATCATCCCTTATAGATTGTGGATATAGACAAGGAAATAGGAAGAAAGACGATACAATATTAAATGCATCGAGATGTAGATGTTCTGTAGGAAACTGCTATTATGTTTCAGTAATTAGATTTTGTATGTCGGTCGTGTATTATTGTACAGAAGTATTCTTATGTATCATTATACAGTATTTATTCTTCTATATCAATATTATTATTATTATTATTATTATTATTATTATTATTATTATTATTATTATGTGTTATTTCACAGCAACATTCCTATGTATCATTATTCATTATATAATAGTATCCTTATGTATCATTGTATAATACATTATCATTTTTGTATATTATTGTACAGAATTATTCATATGTATCATTATTATCATTATTATCATTATTATCATCATTATTATTATTATTATTATTATTATTATTATTATTATTATTATTATTATTATTATTATCATTATTATTATTATTATTATTATTATTATTATCATTATTATCATTATTATCATCATTATTATTATTATTATTATTATTATTATTATTATTATTATTATTATTATCATTATTATTATTATTATTATTATTATTATTATTATTATTATTATTATTATTATCATCATTATTATTATTATTATTATTATTATTATTATTATTATTATCATTATTATTATTATTATTATTATTATTATTATTATTATTATTATCATCATTATTATTATTATTATTATTATTATTATTATTATCATCATTATTATTATTATTATTATTATTATTATTATTATTATTATTATTATGTGTTATTTCACAGCATCTATCATTCTTGTCTACAGCATTATTTGTGTGTCATTATCTAGTGTTATACTCTTGTATCAATAAAGTGGAGGTCCACCCTAAAAAAAAAAAAAAATAGACAAAAAGGCTGCAAAAAATGTGAAAAAAAAACACTTATATATAATTATATATATATATATACTTACCAGAAATGGCTGTTGCTAGGCAGATCGTCCTAATCTGCCACTTTCTATTCAGTCTTCTCCTCTTCGCGTTGTCTTCTGGGACATTTGGGTGAGCTGTCTTCTGGGACCCTGTGTGTGTGTCCCCAGAAGACAGCCGGCCATTCACAAAGCTCTGCGCGACTTGCGCAAATGCGCAGCAGGAAACGGGCAGTGAAGCCGAAAAGGCTCCACTGCGTGCTTCCCTTCCTTTGAATGGTGGCGCCGGGACCCGATCCAATAGATGGATCGGCCTCGGGAGGCAGAAATCGCAGGCACCCTGGACAGGTACAGTGTTTGTAGTTGCTGGCTTTTAATTATTATTATTATTTTTTTTACAGCTGGACCTCCACTTTAATCATTTTATAATAGTATTCTGTTGTATCATTGTTTAGAACATTATCATTTTTGTATATTATATTGTACAGTATCATTCTTATGTATCAGATACAGAATTAATCTTATGTATCATTGTACAGTATTTATTCTTGTATACCAATATTATTATTATTATTATTATTATTATTATTATTATTATTATTATTACTGTATGTGTTATTTCATGGCAACATTCCTATGTATCATCATTCATCATTATATAATAGTATCCTTGTGTATCCTTATATAGTACATTATCATTTTTGTATATTTTTATACAGTATAAATCTTGTGTATCATTGTACAGTATTTATACTTCTATATTATTATTATTCTATGGCAACATTTCTATGTATCATTCATCATTGTAAAGTATCATTATGTATAACTATACAGCATTATTATTGTGTGTCATTGTATAGTGTTATACGTATGTATCATTAATCATTGTATAATAGTATCCTTTTGTATCATTATATAGTGCATTATCATTTTTGTATATTATATTGTACAGTATTTATTCTTGTATATTATTATTATTATGTGTTATTTCACAGCAACATTCCTATGTATCATTATCATTATATAATATTATTCTTGTGTATAATTGTACAGTATTTATTTTTATACATCATTATACAGTAGCAATATTCTTATATGTCGGTGTACAATGTCATCCTTGTATATGAATGTACCTTATCACGCTTAGATGTGCAGTATTAATATCCAGGCGATGTCTGCGCTGTGCACGGCGCCCTCTACTGTGCATCACAGGACTTGCAGCTTCAATTATGCAGCACAGAGATCAGTATGTGGGGAGACGCTCTGAGCTGCTTTCTATGGCAATGTGACCGTCTTTTCATTTATTCATCTCTGTATCTCTCCATCTCTCCATCTCTCCATCTCTCCATCTCTTCATCTCTCCATCTCTCCATCTCTCCATCACTCTCCATCTCTCCATCTCTCCATCTCTTCATCTCTTCATCTCTCCATCTCTCTCCATCTCTCTCCATCTCTCCATCTCTTCATCTCTCCATCTCTTCATCTCTCCATCTCTTCATCTCTCCATCTCTCTCCATCTCTCTCCATCTCTCCATCTCTCTCCATCTCTCCATCTCTCCATCTCTTTATCTCTCCATCTCTTTATCTCTCCATCTCTCTCCATCTATCCATCTCTCCATCTCTCCATCTCTCCATCTCTCCATCACTCTCCATCTCTCCATCTCTCCATCTCTTCATCTCTTCATCTCTCCATCTCTCTCCATCTCTCTCCATCTCTCCATCTCTTCATCTCTCCATCTCTTCATCTCTCCATCTCTCTCCATCTCTCTCCATCTCTCCATCTCTCTCCATCTCTCCATCTCTCTCCATCTCTCCATCTCTTTATCTCTCCATCTCTTTATCTCTCCATCTCTCTCCATCTATCCATCTCTCCATCTCTCCATCTCTCCATCTCTCTCCATCTCTCCATCTCTCTCCATCTCTCCATCTCTCCATCTCTTTATCTCTCCATCTCTCTCCATCTATCCATCACTCTCCATCTCTCCATCTCTCCATCTCTTCATCTCTCCATCTCTCTCCATCTCTCCATCTCTCTCCATCTCTCCATCTCTCCATCACTCTCCATCTCTCCATCTCTCCATCTCTTCATCTCTCCATCTCTCTCCATCTCTCCATCTCTCCATCTCTCTCCATCTATCCATCTCTCCATCTCTCCATCTCTCCATCACTCTCCATCTCTCCATCTCTCCATCTCTTCATCTCTCCATCTCTCTCCATCTCTCCATCTCTCCATCTCTTCATCTCTCCATCTCTCCATCACTCTCCATCTCTCCATCTCTTCATCTCTCCATCTCTCTCCATCTCTCCATCTCTCCATCTCTTTATCTCTCCATCTCTCCATCTCTTCATCTCTCCATCTCTTCATCTCTCCATCTCTTCATCTCTCCATCTCTTTATCTCTCCATCTCTCCATCTCTCCATCTCTCCATCTCTCCATCTCTCCATCTCTCCATCACTCTCCATCTCTCCATCTCTCCATCTCTCCATCTCTCCATCACTCTTCATCTCTCCATCTCTCCATCTCTCCATCTCTTCATCTCTTCATCTCTCCATCTCTTCATCTCTCCATCTCTTGATCTCTTCATCTCTCATCTCTTCTTCTCTCCGTCTCTCCGTCTCTCCATTAGTGTTGCTCACGAATATTCGCATTGCGAATATTCGTTATGAATATTGCATATTCGAGTATTCGCGAATAACTCGAATATCGCGGTGAATATTTGCTATCGCGAATATTCGTATTTTTTCAAATTTATTTTTAAAACAGATCACATCCTAGTGATCTCCATCGACGTCTAAAAGCATTGCTGGTATGATTAGAGAGAGACCCTGGGCTGAGTAGCTGAGGCGATCCTTTTATGTTGCCGAATATTCGCAATGTGAATATTCGTATTATGAACATTCGCAAATACTTTCTCTGCCCTTCTGTGTTTTGTGTATAAAAAAAAAAAAAATAGCTTTAGTTTAGTCATATAAGTTTGTGTAAGTAGTGTTTAGTGCATATTAGTTTAGTAATCCAGGAAATGATCTCCGTTTTCGCGTGTTGACGAGAATTTCGCAATCAATTACGCATTAGCGAAATTTTGCAAATTTTTTTTTGATAAAATATCACGAATATTCGATATTAACGAATATTTCGCGAATATTCTTCTATATATTCGTGAAATATCGCGAAATCGAATATGGCGTATTCCGCTCATCACTACTCTCCATCTCTCCATCTCTCCATCTCTCCATCTCTCCATCTCTTCATCTCTCCATCTCTTCATCTCTCCATCTCTCCATCTCTACATCTCTTCATCTCTCCATCTCTCCATCTCTCCATCTCTCCATCTCTGTATCTCTCCATCTCTTCATCTCCCCATCTCTCCATCTCTTCATCTCTCCATCTCTTCATCTCTCCATCTCTGTATCTCTCCATCTCTCCATCTCTGTATCTCTCCATCTCTTCATCTCCCCATCTCCCCATCTCTCCATCTCTTCATCTCTACATCTCTATCTCTCCATCTCTTTGTCTCTCCATCTCTATATCTCTTCATCTCTCTGTCTCTTCATCTCCCGTCTCTACGTCTCTCCATCTCTTCATCTCTCCATCTCTTTGTCTCTTCATCTCTCCATCTTTTTGTCTCTTCATCTCTTCATCTCTCCATCGCTTCAATGAACAATAGAGCACCAAAGATGGGCAATTCAAGAAATAAGAAATACAACCCATTATGGCCGCCTTGGCAGGGATTACTGGGGCAGTAAGCAACATATAACTAGTTGGATAGATGAATGTCTCTTCTCTGACTTTTTCCGTCAGAAATTCCTACAACAAAAATTTAAGAGCCGGTTCTCAATTTTTCCGACAAGAAAAGTTCTTGGCATGATGAAGGTCCTCCTCACTGAAAGCCTCCACTGGAGAAAGAAGGGGGGACCTCCGCATGATGAAGGTCCTCCTCATTGAAAGCCTCCACCGGTGAAGGAGAGGGGGCTCCACATGATGAAGGTCCTAGTCATTGAAAGCCTCCACCGGTGAAGGAAGGGGGGGGGCCTTGGCATGATGAAGGTCCTAGTCATTGAAAGCTTCCACCGGTGAAGGAAGGGGATGGACCTCAGCCGATGAAGGTCCTCCTCGTTGAAAGCCTCCACCGATGAAGGAGGGGGCTCGACATGATGAAGGTCCTCCTCATTGAAAGCCTCCACCGGTGAAGGAAGGGGGGACCTCGGCATAATTAAGGTCCTCCTCATTAAAAGCCTCCACCAATGGAGGAGGGGGGGGGGCCTCGACATGATGAATGTCCTCCCCAATGAAAGCCTCCACCGGTAAAGGAAGGGGGGGGGACCTCAGCACGATGAAGGTCCTCCTCATTGAAAGCCTCCATCGTCAGAGGAGGGGGGACCTCGGAACGATAAAGGTCCTCCTAGTGGAAAGCCTCCACCGGTGAAGGAAGGAGGGACCTTGGCATAATTAAGGTCCTCCTCATTAAAAGCCTCCACTGATGGAGGAGGGGGTGGCCTCGACATGGTGAAGGTCCTCCTCAGCGGAGGGCTTCACCAATCAGCTGAGGTTGGATCATACTAGAGAACTACAAGTTCCAGCAGTCCCTCTGTGTCAAAGGGGAAACAAAAAAAAGATTTTGTGCAATCCCCTAGAGTGGGATTGCACGTCTCCCCCCCCCCCCCCCAGCGTCACATTAACGCAAGTCGCATCACACGTTTCTATTTGTTGCGTTAAAAAAGTTTATCCACTCGGAGAGGCCCGCCGACATGGACATTGCTGGGACAGGGGGGTCACTTGCCACAATGCGCCCCTCCCCCCCAAGATGTATGAGCAATATGTGTCAGAAATCCCCATCTCTGCACACATTTTTGCACCCCCCCCACCAAAAAACAAATCACCCCATCTAGCACAAATCTTCCACCCCTAAAAATTCCCCTCCTAGTACACATCTTCTCCCCCTCCCCCCCACTTCAAATCCCCCTACCAGCTGAAATTCCAGCATGAATCCCCCTCCTAAAACAAATACTCCACATACCCCTCCCAGCACAAATCCCCCCTCCCAGCACAACCCCCCCAAATATCCCCTCCCAGCTTTAATCCCCCACAAAACCCCTCTACCAGCACAAATCCCCCCTCCCAGCACAATTGCTCTCCAAATCCCCCTCCCAGCACAAATCCTCCACAAAACCCCCTCACAGCATACATACCCCCCAAATACCCCCTTCCAGCAATTATTTTCCACAAATCCCCCAAATACTCCCTCCCAGCACAAATCCCCCTTCCAGAAAAAATTCCCCACAAATCCCCCCAAAATCCCCTACAATACCCCCCTTACCAGCACAAATCCTTCCTCCCAGTAGAAATCCTCCCAAATCTCCATCCCAGCACAAGTCCCCCCCCCACCCAAATACTCCCTCCAGCACAAATACCCCTTCCAGCACACATTCCCCACAAATCCCCCCTCCCAGCACAAATCCTCATAAATACCCCTTCCCAGCACAAATCCCCCTTTCCAGAACAACCCCCCCCCAAAAAAAAAATCACCCACACGTCCCCCCTAGCAGCACAAATCCCACTTTCCAAAACAAATTCCCCACAAATCCCCCCCAAAATACTCCCTCCCAGCACACATTTCCCCCAAATCTCCCCTTCCAGCACAAATTCATCACAAATCTCCCCTTCCAGCACAAATCGTTTTCCCCAAAACAAATTCCCCTAAATCCTCACTCTTAGCACTTACCCCCTGCCTCCCCCCAAATCCCCCCTTCCAACACAAATACCCCTCCCCCACCTCACATTACACCCCAGTGGCCAAGGAAATGAATGGGGAAATCGCAGGAAAATCGCAAGATCGCCTTTTCTCCACTACATGTGAGCTAATATTGTAATATGCAGCAGGTTAGGTTAAGATCTTAACGCGTCGGATTGAATGGTAACCGTGAAGCCCCCCCCCCCCCCCGTGTGCAAAGCAGCATTCACTGATAATGCTGAGTAATCAGCAGTGGAAAATCTTTTTTTTTGGTGCTCTGGCTTTATAGCAGAAAGCTGTGTGGGGTTAGGAGCTCCAGGGACTGCTGCACATCCTAGAAATTGTTTATTTTATTTATTTATTTAATTTATTTCATTTTCTGTATTTGTATGTTCATGTAGTGATGATGACTATTATTGTATTACGTCATTTACGTATTTATTTATTTATGCATTTATTTATGTTATTGTTTGTTTAATAATTTAATACATTTTATTTGTATTTATTTATTTATACATTCATATATTCATATACATATAAAAATAATAAAAATAAATTAAAAATGATAAAAAAATTGTAAAATATAATACAAAAAAATGTAAAATAAATAAATAGAAAACAAAACAAATAAAAACTGCAGATTTAAAAACATAAAAAAATGACAATAACATAGAAAAGCGTATATATGAGATGTTCATAGGCAATGCGCTTGGGGGTGTGACAGGTGTGCTTTGTTTTTGTTTTTGTATTATTTATTTTACAAATATATTTATTTGTTTTATTTTTTTGTTATTTTTTACTATTTTATTTTTCATTTATATATATATTATTATTATTTTAAATGTTTTTTTTTTTTTTTAAATATCAGGGAAAACAACCCTTCACCCCATGTTTGTTGCGCAGATTCCCCCTGAAGGGGGCTGCTAAAAAAATTGTAACAAAAATAGGATAAAAAAATAATAAATAATATAAGTAAATGGTAAATAAAATTGGAAAAAAAAAGAATAAAAAGAATATAAAAATACAATTATATATATATTTTTTAAAATATAATACAAAAAAAATGTAAAATAAATAAATAGAAAACAAAACAAATAAAAGCTGCAGATTTAAAAACATAATAAAATGACAATAACATATAAAAGCGTATATGAGATGTTCATAGGCAATGTGCTTGGGTATTTAATCTGTATTATTTTTTCATTTTATTTTATTTCTTTGAAATATCAGGGAAAACAACCCTTCACCCCATGTTTGTTGTGCAGATTCCCCCTGATATTTCACCAAACAGGGCTGCTAAAAAATGTGTAAAAAATAATAAATAATAAAAAAATGTAAAAAATAATATACATAAATGGTAAATAAAATTATAAACCAATAAGCAACAAAAAATAAAAAAAAACCGTAAAAAATAATATAAATAAATGGTAAATACAATTATAAAAGAATAAATAATACAAAAAAAAATGTAAAAAAATATATAAATAAATGGTAAATAAAATTGGAATAGAATAAATATAAAAAAAATGTAAAAAATAATATAAATAAATTGTAAAATAATAATAATACAAATAATACAAATAAAAACTACTGACACCAATCTCTGCTCTACTGACACCATCACTATAGGTACACATGTGCTTTTGAGCTTTGAGGTGCACGCCCTAATGTGATAGGCTGGAGATGTTAGTGATTGGGTCTGCTGGGATTTGTAGTCCTCCAGCAGCTGTGAAGGTCGCCGGGCTCGTCGGTCCCTCGTAGATGTTGGACCATCACGCTGCAGAAGGATGAGGCGGAGGAGGGGGGAGGGGGGGATGTGACTGAACTGCCTCCAGCCGCTGTCACGGATTGCACGCCGCTCGCTGGCAGCAGACAATCTATCACCGGCTGCAGACAGGAATCTTCCCACCAGATCTCATCTAATCTCCACCGGCTGTCAAGCAGATCCCATCACAGCGAGGATTAACCCGTCCGATCGGTGACGGGGAAATATAAAAATAAAAAAAACGCGCCTCTCCCCGGCCAGCCGGCAGCTGTTGTGGGACTACCAATCCCAGCCCGGGGCTGCCAAGAGAAGGATGTGATGGCTGAGCCGGTACCAGCTGGGGGAGGGGGGGGCTGTACCTGCCACCTCCGGGACCCCCGCAGCACCCCGGAGACCATTCAGGGAAAACGCACATCAATGCAAATCGCTTTCATTTATTTTCCTTCATTTCCCTTCCCTTTCCTTCCTTACACTTCCTTTCCTTTCCCTTCCTTACTCTTCCCTTCCCTTTTCTTTCTTTTCCCTTCCCTTTCCCTTCCATTCTCTTCATTTTCCTTCTATTCACTTCCTTTCCCTCCCCACTCCCTTCTGTTGCCTTTCTTTCCCTTCCCTTTAACTTTACCATCACTTCCCCTTCCCCTCCTTTCCCTTTTCCTCTTCCCTTTCCTTTCTTTCCCTTTCCCTTCCTTTCCCTTCAATTTCCTTCCCTTTCCTTTACTATCATTTATTTCCCTTTTATTACTCTTCCTCTTCTTTTTCCTCCCTTCCCTTCCCTTTTCTTTCCTTTTCCTTCCCTTTCTCTTCCCTTCCCTAACCATCCCTTCCATTTCCTTTATTTTCCTTCCATTCACTTCCTTTCCCTTCCCTCTCCCTTCTGTTCCCTTTCTTTCTCTCCCATTTACTTTCCTCTCCCTCCCCCTTTTCCCTCCCTTCCCATTTCCCTTCCCCTTTTCCCTCCCTTCCCCTTTCCCCTTCCCTTTCCCCTCCCTCCCCCTTTTCCCTCCCTTCCCATTTCCCTTCCCCTTTTCCCTCCCTTCCCCTTTCCCTTCCCTTCACTTTCCTTTATTTTTTTTCCCTTCCCCTATCCTTCCCTTCCCTCTCTTCAGTTCCCTTCCCTTTCCCTTCCTTTTCCTATTTCCCATCCTTTCCCTTTCCCTACCTTCCCCTTCCCTTAATTTCCCTTCCATTCCCTTCCTTTCTCTTTCTTCCTTTTCCATTTCCTATCTTTCCCTCTTTCCCCTTCCCTTTCCTTTCTTTAACTTCCCTTTCCATTATTTCCCCATCCTTTCCCTTCCCTTCCCTCTTTCCATACCCCTTCTTTTCCTTCCCTTTCCATTCCAATCCCTTTCTTTCTCTCCCATTTACCTTCCCCTCCCTCCCCCTTTTCCCTCCCTTCCCATTTCCCTTCCCCTTTTCCCTCCCTTCCCCTTTCCCTTCCCTTCACTTTCCTTTAATTGTTTTCCCTTCCCCTATCCTTCCCTTCCCTTTCTTCAGTTCCCTTCCCTTTCCCTTCCTTTTCCTATTTCCCATCTTTTCCCTTTCCCTACCTTCCCCTTCCCTTAATTTCCCTTCCATTCCCTTCCTTTCTCTTTCTTCCTTTCCCATTTCCTGTCTTTCCCTCTTTCCCCTTCCCTTCCCTTTCCTTTCTTTAACTTCCCTTTCCATTATTTTCCCATCCTTTCCCTTCCCTTCCCTCTTTCCATACCCCTTCTTTTCCTTCCCTTTCCATTCCTCTCCCTTTCTTTTCCCTTCCCTTGAATTCCCTTAATTTTTCTTCCCTTCCCTTTACCCTTCATTCCATTTCCTTTACCCTTCTTCTCCATTCCCTTAATTTTCCTTCCTCTCCCTTCCCTTTCCTTCCTTTCCCTCTTCCCTCTTCCCCTTCCGCCTCCCTTCCTCTCCATTCCCTTCATTCCCCTTCCCTTTCCTTCCTTTCCCTCTTTCCCCTTCCCTTTCCTTCCTTTCCCTCTTTCCCCTTCCCTTTCTTTCCTTCACTTCCCCCTTCTTTCCATTCCTTTCAAATTAAAAAAAAAAAACGATTCGAATTCGAAAAACTATTTTGAAATTGATCCGAAAACGTTTAGAATAGAATCCGAATTCGAATCGATTTGAATGAAACAAAACAATTTTTTTTTTTTCTGTTCTGCACAGGTCTGGCTTGAACAGCAAGTCGTCTTCACCACGTCTAGATGCCTAAATTCATTGTGATTGGCTGATTATCAGTTTGTGTTACGGAGCCATTGAACGGGTGTTCCTAATAAAGTGTCCGGTGAGTGTAGACTTCAGACGTGGTAAAGGCTGATATGAGATCTCAGTTGACCTGCTGGGACTTGTAGTCCCCCGGTGGCGGCGGCGGCAGCTGCTGCCGCGTTTTGGGTTGTTGGCCGATTTTCCTGCCTCTGACGTTTCCTGCTGGGGCTTGTAGTTCCGTATAAACAAGGTTGCCTCGGGGCTGTTGATTCGTGCTGCAAATCATAGTTCAGCGTGGCCCTCGAGGGCCCCCGACCCACCCCTTAGGGGGCCCCATTCCGCAGTCCAGAGGTTAGCATCTGTCCCCACTGGGACTTGTAGTTCCACAACAGCTGGAGAGCCGCAGGTTGCGGGCGAATCACGGGGCCTCCCCGGGGTCCAGGTGTTTGTACGGCGGTTATTATTTAAAGCAGCAGTAGGCCCGTCCCCCGGGAGGCGCCAGTTGTTTCTTCTGCACGGCTGCCTGCCAAGCTTTGCTGAGGATGTGCCGGCGTGGAAATAATACGGCGAGGGAGAGAAAGAGAGTGAAAAATAAAAGGAGAGATCGCACCCGATCGTTTATCCGGTGCCTATCCTCCCCTCCTCCGCACTAATCCACCCTGATCCCTCACCAAAGGCCGACCGGTTTGTCACTGTGCCGAAGGTCCCAACCCAATACTGGTGCAGCAACAGCCCAAAGCTCATGGTGCAGAGACAACCCAAAGCTCATGGTGCAGAGACAACCCAAGGGCCCATGGTGCAGAGACAACCCAAAGGCCCATGGTGCAGGGACAACCCAAAGGCCCATGGTGCAGGGACAACCCAAAGGCCCATGGTGCAGAGACAACCCAAAGGCCCATGGTGCAGAGACAACCCAAAGGCCCATGGTTCAGTGACAACGCAAAGGCCCATGGTGCTGAGACAACCCAAAGGCCCATGTATGCAGAGACAACCCAAAGGCCCATGTATGCAGAGACAACCCAAAGGCCCATGGTGCAGAGACAACCCAAAGGCCCATGGTGCAGGGACAACCCAAAGACCCATGGTGCAGCGACAACCCAAAGGCCCATGGTGAAGCGACAACCCAAAGGCCCATGGTGCAACAACAACCCAAAGGCCCTTGGTGCAGCAATTTGGGCCTTCTCCCGTTCTCCCTCATTTCTGCCTCCTTCCCGCCCCCATCCAAGGCTGAAGCACCGCTCCAGGTACTCTCTTTTCACCGGTTGGGTCGGGCTAGACCAGTGCCAGGACAAAGTGCAGCGACAACCCAAAGGCCCATGGTGCAGGGACAACCCAAAGGCCCATGGTGCAGAGACAGCCCAAAGGCCCATGGTGCAGAGACAACCCAAAGGCCCATGGTGCAGAGACAACCCAAAGGCCCATGGTGCAGAGACAACCCAAAGGCCCAAGGTTCAGTGACAACGCAAAGGCCCATGGTGCAAAGACAACGCAAAGGCCCATGGTGCAGTGACAACCTAAAGGCCCATGGTGCAGTGACAACCCAAAGGCCCATGGTGCAGGGACAACCCAAAGGCCCATGGTGCAGTGACAACCCAAAGGCTCATGGTGCAGAGACAACCCAAAGGCCCATGGTGCAGGGACAACCCAAAGGCCCATGGTGCAGCGACAGCCCAAAGGCCCATGGAGCAGCGACAACCCAAAGGCCCATGGTGCAGAGACAACCCAAAGGCCCATGGTGCAGAGACAACCCAAAGGCCCATGGTGCAGAGACAACCCAAAGGCCCATGGTGCAGAGACAACCCAAAGGCCCATGGTTCAGTGACAACGCAAAGGCCCATGGTGCAGTGACAACCTAAAGGCCCATGGTGCAGTGACAACCTAAAGGCCCATGGTGCAGTGACAACCCAAAGGCCCATGGTGCAAAGACAACGCAAAGGCCCATGGTGCAGAGACAACCCAAAGGCCCATGATGCAGAGACAACCCAATGGCCCATGGTTCAGTGACAACGCAAAGGCCCATGGTGCAGCGACAACCCAAAGGCCCATGGTGCAGTGCCAACGTAAAGGCCCATGGTGCAGCGACAGCCCAAAGGCCCATGGTGCAGAGACAACCCAAAGGTCCTTGGTGCAGAGACAACCCAAAGCCCCATGGTGCAGAGACAACCCAAAGGCCCATGGTGCAGTGACAATCCAAAGGCCCATGGTGCAGCGACAGCCCAAAGGCCCATGGTGCAGTGACAATCCAAAGGCCCATGGTGCAGTGCCAACGTAAAGGCCCATGGTGCAGTGACAACCCAAAGGCCCATGGTGCAGTGCCAACGTAAAGGCCCATGGTGCAGTGACAACCCAAAGGCCCATGGTGCAGTGACAACCCAAAGGCCCATGGTGCAGTGACAACCCAAAGGCCCATGGTGCAGCGACAACCCAAATGCCCATGGTGCAGTGACAACCCAAAGGCCCATGGTGCAGCGACAACCCAAATGCCCATGGTGCAGCGACAACCCAAATGCCCATGGTGTAGTGCCAATGTAAACGCCCTTAACCCTTAAGCCAATCGAATCATCTACTGATGGTAGATCTAAAGGAGATTGTACAATCAGATTGTACAGTGCGTGATCAGCTCGATGAAGATTGTACATCCATATTGCAGGGCTTGGACAAAGGGTGGGCAGGAGGGAAGGCTGCCCCTGGTTACTGTGGTATAATATGAGGTCGGGGGGGGGGCACAGTGAGAAGATTGAGAGGGAGGGGATTTGTGTTTGGAGGAGGTAGCAGCAGGGGTGAAAATTGTTCTGGGAGGGGAAGTTTGGGGGGGGGGCAGGAGTGGTAATTCGGGGTGGATTTGTGTTCGAAGGAGGGTGGGAAAAGAGGATTTTTGCTGGTAGGGTTCATTTTGGGGGGTTTGTGCTAGAAGAGGTGAGGCGGTTCTTTAATTAGGCACATTAGGCGGTCGCCTAAGGCCTCACACTCACAGGGGCCTCGCGGCCGCCTACTGTCATCACTCGGTGGTCCCCGCCCCTTAGTTATTTAAGAGCAGGATCTGGGGGCCATCTTGTTAAAGGTTTTCCGATAAGCCCCCTGCCCACAGACCCCCACAACCACTGGCCAGGGTTGTGGGGAAGAGGCTCTTGTCCTTGAATTATTTTTCCCATCATGGCCGTGAGTGGGGCCCCATGTCAAGTTTTTCCTACGGCCTCACAAAGTCTAGAGCTGCCTCTGTATGGTAGAGGGGGAAGGGAATTTATTGTAGGAGGAGATTTTTTAGGTGGGGAAGGGAGGGTGGGGGCATTGTGCTAGTAGGGATGATTGGGGAAGTGTTTGTGCTAGTAGGCAGGTTGGGGGGATATTTATGCTAGGAGGGGGATTTAAAGTGTGGGGGGGGGTGAGTACTCGTAGGCGAAATTTGAAGGTTGAATGATTTGTGCTAGGAGAAGTAATTTTCTTTGGGGTGGGTGTGCATTTGTGCTGGGGGAGTTTGGGGATGGAGGGGGGCAGAGATTTGTGCTGGGAGGGGGGATTTCAGAAGGAGGATTGATTTGCACTGGGAGGAGGGAGAATTTATGTTTAGGGGGTAATTATGGAGATTAGGGCCCGTTTTTTTTGGGGGGGGGATGTTGTGTAAGTAGAAATGATTGTGGGGTGTTTGTGTTAAGAGGGGGGTGGGGCATATTTGTTCTAGATGGGGAACTTGGAGTTGGGGGGTGGATGTTCTGGGGGGATTTGGGTAATGGAGGGGGCAGGGTTGAGCTAGTAGGGATGATTGTGATATAATCATGCAGGTTGGTGTCCAAACTTGTTTTATTTTATTATTTTGGGAGGAGGGTTTGTTCTAGTGGGGATGATTGTTGTGCTTGGAGGGGAATTTGGAGTGGGGGGGGGGCGGTGAATATGCACTCAGAGGGGACATTTGAGGGGGTGGAGGGTTTGTGATAGGAGGGGTGCTTTTTGGGGGGCATAAATTTGTGCTGGGGGGGATTTGGGGGGTGGATGGGACAAAGATCTGTGCCGGGAAGGGATTTCCGAAAGGGGGTTCGATTTGTACAGGGGGGGTGTGAATTAATGCTTAGGGGAGATTTAATGCAGATTAGTGCCCAATTTATTAATTTGGGGGGGGGGTTGTGCTACTGTAGTAGGGATAATCATGCAGCATTAGTGCCCAACCTTATTTATTTTTTTTGGGGGGGGGGGTAATTGTTGGGTGTTTCTGCTAGGAGGGGGGGTGGGGGGATATTTGTGCTTGGAGGGGAATTTGGAGAGGGGAGAATATGCACTCGGAGGGGAAATTTGAGGGCTGGAGGGCTTGTGCTAGGAGGGGATGTATCTGTGCTGGGGGGATTTGGGGGTTGGATGGGGCAGAGATTTGTGCTGGGAGGGGGGATTTTAGCAAAGGGTGGATTTGTACTGGGGGAGGAGGACTTTATGTTTAGGGGTAATCATGCCCAATTATTTTCTGCTGACACGTGGGAGGGATTTACTAAAAGTGGACTATGCAAAATCTGGTGCAGCTCTGCACAGAAACCAATCAGCTTCCAGGTTTTATTGTCAAAGCTTTATTGTACCAACTGAAGATAGAAGCTGATTGGCCACCTTGAACGGCTGCACCAGATCCTGAGTGCTCCAGTTATAGTAAACCTCCCCCATAATGCTCATACATCTGAGAGGGGGGTTTGACATGCGTTCCTTGCTGGAAGATATTCAATGGGGGGAACAAAGAACACAGAGAAAAAATGGGAGTGCTTTAAGAGCATATTAAATAAGGGTATTGGCCAGGGCATCCCAATGGAAAATACATTTAAAAGAGCTAATAAAAGTCCTGGGTGGCTTATCTCCAATGTAAACATGCACATAAAAGCAAAGGAAAAAGCCTTTGAACAATACAAGGCTGTGGGGTCATCATCAGCATTCCAACTTTACAAAGAATGCAATAAGAAATATAAGGGTGGCTGAGATAGAACACGAGAGGAGAGTAAAAAAAGAAGAAAATAAAGACATTCTTTAAATATATAAATAGTAAGAAAAGAAGGTCAGAACATATTGGCCACATAAAGAATGAGTAAGGGCATCTGGTTACAAAGGATGGGGAGGGTTTTGAATGTATTCTTCTCCTCGGTCGTCACAAGAGAATCGGGGGGAATCAGTAACCAAGACTATAAAGTTTATCCTCATCACACATCACAGGAATCACCTCCATGGTTAACAGAATTAGGAAATAGACTTGAAAAACGTAACAATAATAAGTCACCGGGACCAGGTGGCTTGAATCCGAGGGTCCTTAAGAAAACCCAGTCAAGTAATTGCCAGACCATTGTTCCTCATTTTTACTGACAGTCTATCGACTGGAATGGTACCAGCTGATTGGAGAAAAGCCAATGTATCACCAATATTTAAAAAAGGGCCGAGAGACATCCCTGGGAATTACAGACCAGTCAGCCTAACATCAATAGTATGTAAGCTCTTGGAGGGGATGATAAGGGACTATATACAAGATTTTAGTAATGAAAACAATATCATTAGCAGTAATCAGCATGAATAATTGTTCTTGACAAACCAATCTACTACCCTACTATGAGGAGGAGAGTTGCCATCTAGATAAAGGAAGGCCCATAGACGTGGTGTATCTAGATAAAGGAAGGCTCTTAGATGTGATGTATCTGGATAAAGGAAGGCCCGTAGATGCAGTGTATCTGGATAAAGAAAGGCCCGTAGACGTGGTGTATCCCTGGGAATCACAGACCAGTCAGCCTAACATCAATAGTATGTAAGCTCTTGGAGGGGATGAAAAGGGACTATATACAAGATTTTAGTAATGAAAACGATATCATTAGCAGTAATCAACATGGACTCACGAAGAATCGTTCTTGCCAAACCACTGCACACTGCACATCTACTGCCCTTCTATGAGGAGCTGAGTTGCCATCTGGATACAGGAAGGCCCGTAGACATGGTGTATCTGGATAAAGGAAGGCCCGTAGACGTGGTGTATCTAGATAAAGGAAGGCCCGTAGATGCAGTGTATCTAGATAAAGGAAGGCCCGTAGACGTGGTGTATCTGGATAAAGGAAGGCCCGTAGATGCAGTGTATCTAGATAAAGGAAGGCCCGTAGATGCAGTGTATCTAGATAAAGGAAGGCCCGTAGATGCAGTGTATCCCCGTAGACGTGGTGTATCTGGATAAAGGAAGGCCCGTAGATGCAGTGTATCTAGATAAAGGAAGGCCCGTAGATGCAGTGTATCTAGATAAAGGAAGGCCCGTAGATGCAGTGTATCTAGATAAAGGAAGGCCCGTAGACGTGGTGTATCTGGATAAAGGAAGGCCCGTAGATGCAGTGTATCTAGATAAAGGAAGGCCCGTAGATGCAGTGTATCTGGATAAAGGAAGGCCCATAGACGTGGTGTATCTAGATAAAGGAAGGCTCTTAGATGTGATGTATCTGGATAAAGGAAGGCCCGTAGATGCAGTGTATCTAGATAAAGGAAGGCCCGTGGATGTGGTGTATCTGGATAAAGGAAGGCCCGTAGACGTGGTGTATCTGGATAAAGGAAGGCCCATAGATGTGGTGTATCTGGATAAAGGAAGGCCCATAGACGTGGTGTATCTAGATAAAGGAAGGCTCTTAGATGTGATGTATATGGATAAAGGAAGGCCCGTAGATGCAGTGTATCTAGATAAAGGAAGGCCCGTGGATGTGGTGTATCTGGATAAAGGAAGGCCCGTAGATGCAGTGTATCTAGATAAAGGAAGGCCCGTAGACGTGGTGTATCTAGATAAAGGAAGGCCCATAGACATGGTGTATCTGGATAAAGGAAGGCCCGTAGATGTGGTGTATCTAGATAAAGGAAGGCCCGTAGATGCAGTGTATCTAGATAAAGGAAGGCCCGTAGATGCAGTGTATCTAGATAAAGGAAGGCCCGTGGATGTGGTGTATCTAGATAAAGGAAGGCCCGTAGACGTGGTGTATCTGGATAAAGGAAGGCTCATAGACGTGGTGTATCTAGATAAAGGAAGGCTCTTAGATGTGATGTATCTGGATAAAGGAAGGCCCGTAGATGCAGTGTATCTAGATAAAGGAAGGCCCGTAGACGTGGTGTATCTGGATAAAGGAAGGCCCGTAGATGCAGTGTATCTAGATAAAGGAAGGCCCGTGGATGTGGTGTATCTGGATAAAGGAAGGCCCGTAGACGTGGTGTATCTGGATAAAGGAAGGCCCATAGATGTGGTGTATCTAGATAAAGGAAGGCCCATAGACGTGGTGTATCTGGATAAAGGAAGGCCCATAGATGTGGTGTATCTAGATAAAGGAAGGCCCATAGACGTGGTGTATCTGGATAAAGGAAGGCCCATAGATGTGGTGTATCTAGATAAAGGAAGGCCCATAGATGTGGTGTATCTATATAAAGCAAGGCTCTTAGATGTGATGTATCTGAATAAAGGAAGGCCCATAGACGTGGTGTATCTAGATAAAGGAAGGCCCATAGACGTGGTGTATCTAGATAAAGGAAGGCTCTTAGATGTGATGTATATGGATAAAGGAAGGCCCGTAGATGCAGTGTATCTAGATAAAGGAAGGCCCGTAGATGTGGTGTATCTAGATAAAGGAAGGCCCATAGACGTGGTGTATCTAGATAAAGGAAGGCCCATAGATGTGGTGTATCTGGATAAAGGAAGGCCCATAGACGTGGTGTATCTAGATAAAGGAAGGCTCTTAGATGTGATGTATATGGATAAAGGAAGGCCCGTAGATGCAGTGTATCTAGATAAAGGAAGGCCCGTGGATGTGGTGTATCTGGATAAAGGAAGGCCCGTAGACGTGGTGTATCTGGATAAAGGAAGGCCCGTAGACGTGGTGTATCTGGATAAAGGAAGGCCCGTAGACGTGGTGTATCCCTGGGAATTACAGACCAGTCAGCCTAACATCAATAGTATGTAAGCTCTTGGAGGGGATAAAAAGGGACTATATACAAGATTTTAGTAATGAAAACATTATCATTAGCAGTAATCAACATGGACTCACGAAGAATCGTTCTTGCCAAACCAATCTACTACCCTTCTATGAGGAGCTGAGTTGCCATCTGGATACAGGAAGGCCCCGTAGACGTGGTGTATATGGATAAAGGAAGGTCCGTAGACGTGGTGTATCTGGATAAAGAAAGGCCCGTAGACGTAGTGCAACCCTGGGAATTACAGACCAGTCAGCCTAACATCAATAGTATGTAAGCTCTTGGAGGGGATGATAAGGGACTATATACAAGATTGTAGTCGTAGTCGTAGACGTGGTGTATCTAGATAAAGGAAGGCCGTGTCTACTTGCAATTAGGTTTTTTGGTGAAGCATGCAGGCAACGAGCCTACTTGCGATTTTTTATTTGTTTTGGTGGAGAATGTGGGCAACGAGCCTATTTGTGATTTGTTTTTTTGGTTGAGAATCTGGGCGAGTCTACGTGTTATTTTTTTATTTTTTGGTGGAGAATGCGGGCAACGAGTCTACTTGCGATTTTTTTTTTTTTGGTGGAGAATGCGGGCAACGAGTCTACTTGCGATTTTCTTTTTTTTGGTGGAGAATGCGGGCAACGAGTCTACTTGCGATTTTCTTTTTTTTGGTGGAGAATGTGGGCAACGAGTCTACTTGCGATTTTCTTTTTTTTTGGTGGAGAATGCGGGCATAGAGTCTATGTACGTTTTTTTTTTTTTGGTGAAGAATGCGGCCATAGAGTCTATGTACGTTTTTTTTTTTTGGTGGAGAATGCGGGCATAGAGTCTATGTACGTTTTTTTTTTTTGGTGAAGAATGCGGCCATAGAGTCTATGTACGTTTTTTTTTTTGGTGGAGAATTTGGGCAACATGTCTACTTCCGATTTTCTTTTTTTGGTGGAGAATGCGGGCATAGAGTCTACGTACTTTTTTTTTTTGGTGGAGAATGCGGGCATAGAGTCTACGTACTTTTTTTTTTTGGTGGAGAATGCGGGCAACGAGTCTACTTTTTTTTGGTGGAGAATGCGGGCAATGAGTCTACTTGCAGTTTTTTTTTTTTGGTGGAGAATGCGGGCAACGAGTCTACTTTTTTTTGGTGGAGAATGCGGGCAATGAGTCTACTTGCGTTTTTTTTTTTTTTTGGTGGAGAATGCGGGCATCGAGTCTACTTACGTTTTTTTTGGTGGAGAATGTGGGTATACAGTTTACTTGTGATTTTTTTTTTGGGGAGTGGAGAATGCGGGCAACGAGTCTACTTCCAATTTTCTTTTTTGGTGGAGAATGCAGGCATAGAGTCTACGTATGTTTTTTTTTTTGGTGTAGAATACGGGCAACAAGTCTACTTCCGATTTTCTTTTTTTGGTGGAGAATGCAGGCATAGAGTCTACGTACGTTTTTTTTTTTTTTGGTGGAGAATGCGGGCAATGAGTCTACTTGCATTTTTTTGGTGGAGAATGCGGGCAATGAGTCTACTTGCATTTTTTTTGGTGGAGAATGCGGGCAACGTGTCTACTTACGTTTTTTTTTGGTGGATAATGTGGGCAATGAGTCTACTTGCATTTTTTTGGTGGAGAATGCGGGCATCAAGTCTACTTGCGATTTTTTTTTTGGTGGAGAATGCGGGCAACGAGTCTACTTACGTTTTTTTTGGTGGATAATGTGGGTATACAGTCTACCTGTTTTTTTTTTGGGGGGGGTGGAGAATGCGGGCAACGAGTCTACTTGTGATTTTTTTTTTGGTTGATAATGTGGGCAATGAGTCTACTTGCATTTTTTTGGTGGAGAATGCGGGCATCAAGTCTACTTGCGATTTTTTTTTGGTGGAGAATGCGGGCAACGAGTCTACTTACGTTTTTTTTGGTGGATAATGTGGGTATACAGTCTACCTGTTTTTTTTGGGGGGGGGGTGGAGAATGCGGGCAACGAGTCTACTTGTGATTTTTTTTTTGGTGGAGAATGCGGGCAACGAGTCTACTTGTGATTTTTTTTGGTGGAGAATGCGGGCAACAAGTCTACTTGCGTTTTATTTTGGTGGAGAATGCGGGCAACAAGTCTACTTGCGTTTTATTTTGGTGGAGAATGCGGCCAACAAGTCTACTTGCGTTTTATTTAGGTGGAGAATGCGGGCATTGTGCCTACTTGGGTTTTTTTTGGTGAAGAATGTGGGCAACGAGTCTACTTGCAATGTGCCCCCATCCGATCCCTTCCACCCACACATCAGCTGAAAAGATCCCTCTGCAAAGTCATAGCTGGACCGATATGACCCCCCCCCCACATCAGCTGAAACAATACCTCTGCAATGTCAGCGCTGGACCGACCGATATGACGCCCCCCCCACCGTTCTCTTCCACCCACACATCAGCTGAAACAATCCCTCTGCAATGTAAAACCGAAACTGGAATGCAGGCTGGTCACTTGTTGCTGTTCAGTTTCTCCAATACGTGGGCGATCGCCTTCCCTCGTTAGTTGTCATGGTTGGACACCAGTCTGTGCTGGACCGATATCAGCCCCCCCCCCCCCCCCACATCCGACGAAACAATCCCTCTGCAATGTAAAACCCATGATTAAATGCGGGCTGATTACTGGCCACTGTTCAGTTTCTCCATACACAGTCGATCGCCTCCCCCCATTTATTGTCACAGTCATCCGCGACTCAGCGTGCAAGTTGGCACTAGATCGATATAAGCCCCCCCTCCTCCCCCTCCTACACACACACATCAGATGAAACAATTCCCTCTGCAATGTAAAACCCATAATGAAATACAGGCTGACTACTCATCGCTATTCAGTTTCTCCATACACAGTCGATCGTCTTACAACATTAGTTGTCTGCGACTCAGACTACACGATCATCCGAGACTCAGACGCAAGTTATGCTATCCGATACGAGCTACCAATCAGCTGAAACAATCCCTCTGCAATATAAAATCTAATTATAGGCTAATTACTCATCCCTGTTCAGTTTCTCCATACACAACCGATCGCCTTCCCACATTAGTCATCACGATCGTCCGCGACTCAGACGCAAGTCAGCGCTGGACCGATATGAGCCCCCCACCCCCCCCATCAGCTGAAATAATCCCTCTGCAAAGTAAAACCTATGATAAAATACAGGCTAATACTCCACACACAATCGATCACCTTCCCACATTAGTCGCCTGCGACTCAGATGCAAGTCAGTGCTGTACCGATATGAGGCCCTCCCCCATCAGCTGAAATAATCCCTCTGCAATGTCAATTCCATTACTTATCACTGTTCAATTCCTCCATACACAGTCGATCGCCTTCCCACATTAGTAATCACGATCGTCCGCGACTCAGGCGCAAGTCAGTGCTGTACCGATATGAGCCCCCCCCCCCCTATCAGCTGAAATAATCCCTCTGCAATGTCAATTCCATTACTCATCACTGTTCAATTTCTCCATACACAGTCGATCGCCTTCCCACATTAGTAATCACGATCGTCTGCGACTCAGGCGCAAGTCAGTGATGTACCGATATGAGCCCCCCCCCCCCCCTATCAGCTGAAATAATCCCTCTGCAATGTCAATTCCATTACTCATCACTGTTCAATTTCTCCATACACAGTCGATCACCTTCCCACATTAGTAATCACGATCGTCCGTGAATCAGGTGCAAGTCAGTGATGTACCGATATGAGCCCCCCCCCCCCCCCCATCAGCTGAAAAAATCCCTCTGAAATGTCAATTTCATTACTCATCACTGTTCAATTCCTCCATACACAGTCGATCGCCTTCCCACATTAGTAATCATGATCGTCCGCGACTCAGGCGCAAGTCAGTGATGTACCGATATGAGCCCCCCCCTATCAGCTGAAATAATCCCTCTGCAATGTCAATTCCATTACTCCTCACTGTTCAGGTTCTCCATACACAGTCGATCGCCTTTTCAGATTAGTTGTCACGATCGTCCGCGACTCAGGTGCAAGTCAGCGCTGTACTTATATGAGCCCCCCCCCCCCATCAGATGAAATGATCCCTCTCCAATATAATATCTATGATAAAATACAGGCTAATTACTTCACACACAGTCGATCGTCATCCCACATTAGTTGTCACGATTGTCCGCGACTCAGACGCAAGTCAGCGCTGGACCGATATGAGCCCCCCCCCCCCCCACACACACACACATCAGATGAAATAATCCCTCTGCAATGATAAAATACAGGCTGACAACCCATTGCTGTTCAGTTTCTCCATACACAGTCGATCACCTTCCCACATTAGTCAACTCAGACGGAAGTCAGTGCTGTACCAATATGAGCCCCCCCCCCCCCCAATCAGCTGAAATAATCCCTCTGCAATGTCAATTCCATCACTCATCACTGTTTAGTTTCTCCATACACAGTCGATCGCCTATCCCGCATTAGTAATCACGATCGTCCGCGACTCCAAAGTGATATAAAGACCAGGATCTCAAAAGGGTGACTAATGGAGAACTACAAAAAAATTATGAAGAGGAAACAATGAGTTAACCACCTAAAAGAAACAATGTATACAAATAAGGAATAAAAAAGTAACATGAAAATGTTAACAAATAGGAAATAAAAAGAAGGATGAAAGAAATGTTTACAAACAAGTAACAAATAAATAAAGATGCGTAAAAGAATCAATGTTTACAAATAAGGAAGAAAAAGAAAGATGAAAGAAATGTTTACAAACAAGTAAAAAAAAAAAGAGATATACAAAAGAATAAATAATTACAAAAAAGGAATAAAAAGAAAGATGAAAGAAATGTTTAGGAACAAGTAATTAAAAGATACATAAAATAATAATAATAATAAAAAAATAAGGAGTAAAAAGATAGATAAAAGAAATGTTTAGGAACAAATAATACAAAGATGCATAAAAGAATCAATGTTTATAAACAAGGAATAAAAAATAGATAAAAGAAATGTTTATAAATAAGGAATAAAAAGTAACATGAAAAAAAAAATGTTTACAAATGAGGAATGAAAAGATACATGCAAAAAAATGTTTACAAATAAGGAATAAAAAGAAAGAAAGAAAGAAAGAAAGAAAAAGAAGCAATGCTCACAAATAAAAAATAAAAAGAAACCCAAGAAAGACACAGAGGGATTGCCTATGAGAACAAAAGGGAAAGAAAACAAAATAATTACAGAAAAAAAGGAAACATAGGAGTGCAAAGAACACTATACAATGTAACTATAGCCCAGATAGATCCAGCAAGCCATCCTTAATGCTTGCAGAACAAAGGAGGGGGGGAAGAAATCCAAATGTGGAGAGCTGGAAGGATGCTGCAGTGTTGATTTGCAGCGAGTGGACTGATGGTGGAGGCATTCAGCAAGATACCTTTAAGAGCAAGAGAGAGAGAGAGAGAGAGAGAGAGAGAGAGAGAGAGAGAGAGAGAGAGAGAGAGAGAGAAAGAGAGAGAGAGAGAACTATCTGGGGAAAGGTTCTCTGATTTGCATGCCAGGCCCCTCCCTCCCTGGTGATGTCAGTGAGAGAGAGGGATGCTGGCAGGACCATTGCTGTAACCAGACAGCAGTCAGTGCATGTATAGTCTGAGGTCTGCACTAGACACACACACACATACATAGAGAGAGAGCTGCTATCACTGCACAGAGAAGCTGCACTGTCCATGACCACCCCATCTCTGGTGACCTGAGCCTGGCTCCTGCCCCCAAGGGGGTGCCTTCCTCTACTCATCTCTCCCCAAAGATCTGAGCCATCCTCATCCTCCCAACTTGTTACCAGCAAGCCTTTGGAAGACCCAAGCATTGCACCTGCCCCTGGCTTTGTGGAATAGGCTATCTGACAGCCCGAGCTGTAGGAAATTCGACAGACTCTTTGCACGAACTTTGGGTTCGCACTGTTCATTCAAGGGAGAATCCAGCTTTTTTTTTTTTGGTAATTGTATTCCTCCTTCTTCTTCTTCTCTCTTGCTTTTGCTGGCTGCTGTGGACTTGCATGGAATGAGCAAGGAGCTGCTGAATGAAGGGATAGCTTTGAATGGTTCAACTTACCAGTCGGTGTGACTGTCACTCTCTCCAGATGATGCTGTGGAGTTACTGCAGAGCTGTGCCACGATTTGCACCTCGCAGCATTTAAAGGTAAGGGGACTGATGTTGTAAATTTGGAAATGGGGGGCTGAGCCCCCACTCCCCCCCCCCCTCCCCCAGGAGATGCATTATTTGGGTTTTACAGACAGACTCTTATGCATTTGGGCAAAGGTAAGAGGACTGATGTTAAAAATTTGGAAGGAGGCCCCCCCACCCCCCATGCATTATTTGGGTTTTACAGGCAGACTCTTATGCACAAATTAGGGTTTGGACAAAGGTAAGAGGATTGATGTTGTAAATTTGGAAGGGCCCCCCCAGCCCCCCCCCCCCCCCCCCCCCAAGATGCATTATTTTGGTTTTACAGACAGACTCTTATGAATTAGGATTTGGACAAATCACAAGTGCTGCTTACAAAGTGATGCTTTCTTTTCTTTTTTGGGGGGTGAGCAGCATTTGGTTTTCTTTTTTTTTTTTGCAATTGCTCTTTTTTGTTGGTATCCACACTGAAGGTGTTTGACTGCTGCATTGATGTCAGGTGGATAAAAGATGTTTTCGCACCTCTACTTAAATGTAGCCCCATCCTCTCCCCTCCAGCTGAACAGCTGTGCGCTGTCTCTATGCAGTGGTGCCTGCTGCACAGGGATGTGCAGATCTTTTCTTTCTCTACCTGTCCTTCTAGGCACAGGTAAGGAGGGTGCTGGTCATTGGCAACTTGATTTTTTATTCTATTTTATTTTTTGCTTTCTGCTGTGAGATGTGAGATGTGAAATAAAAATATAGTGGTGCTGATGGGGGTGGAGGATGGGGGGGGGGGTGAGTGGGGTTGCAGTGTAGGGCTGCAGTTGTAGGATGGTCAGGAAAGGGAGATCTTGGCTGCAGTAGTGAGAGGTGAGGGGGGTAGAGCACCTTGTGTAGAAAGGGTGATAGGAATGATCAAGCTGAATGGGAGGCAGATGCAAAAGCAACTGGTAGCAAGGTATGGTGGAGGGCAGGGGGGGTTGTCTACTGCATTGTGTGCACACATCCTGAGCCTTCGATAGATGTGGTGGGTCTAGACTATGGATAGGATTAACATCTAGTAGTCATCTATACTGAGCAATCTATAGCTATAGTGGATTTGAGCTATGTATAGGGTTAAGTTTTTATCCATCCATCCTGACTGAGCATCCCATAGATGTGGTGGGTTTAGGCTATGGAATTGGGTTACGGATCTATCCTGAATATTCCAAACATGTGGTGGATTTTGGACTAGGTATGGGGTTAATAATCCATCCTGAGTATTCCGTAGATGTGGTGGGTTTGAACTATGTATAGGGTTAAGGTTCTTTCCATCCGTCCTGAGCATCCCGTAGATGTGGTGGGTTTAGACTATGCATTGGGTTAAGGATCTATCCTGAGTATTTCAAAGATGTGGTGGGTTTAGACTATGCATTGGGTTAAGGATCCATCCTGAGTATTCCGTAGATGTGGATTTGGACTAGGTATGGGGTTAATGATCAATCCTGAGCATTACATAGATGTGGTGGGTTCGAACTATGTATAGGGTTAAGGTTCTATCTATCCATCCATCCTGAGCATCCTATAGATGTGGTGGGTTTAGACTATAGATAGGGTTAAGGATCCATCCTGAGCATCCTATAGATGTGGTGGATTTGGACTACTATGGGGTTAAGGATCCATCCTGAGCATTCCATAGATGTGGTGGGTTTGCACTATGCATAAGGTTAAGGTTCTAGCCATCCATCCTGAGCATCCCATCGATGTGGTGGGTTTGGTATATGTATAGGGTTAATGATCAATCCCGAGCATTTCATAGATGGTGGGTTTGGACTATGCATAAGGTTAAGGTTCTATCCATCCATCCTGAGCATCCCATAGATGTGGTGGGTTTAGTATATGTATAGGGTTAATGATCAATCCCGAGCATTCCATAGGTGGTGGGTTTGGACTATGCATAAGGTTAAGGTTCTATCCATCCATCCTGAGCATCCCATAGATGTGGTGTGTTTAGTATATGTATAGGGTTAATGATCAATCCCGAGCATTCCATAGATGGTGGGTTTGGACTATGCATAAGGTTAAGGTTCTATCCATCCATCCTGAGCATCCCATAGATGTGGTGGGTTTAGTATATGTGTAGGGTTAATGATCAATCCTGAGAATTCCATAGATGGTGGGTTTGGACTATGCATAAGGTTAAGGTTCTGTCCATTCCATCCTGAGCATCCCATAGATGTGGTGGGTTTGGGCTATGTATAGGGTTAAGGATCTATCCTGGGTATTCTATAAATGTGGTGGGTTTAGACTATGTATTGGGTTGTGGTGGGCTTAGTCTACGTATAGGGGTTAATGATCAATCCGCCTGAGCATTCCATAGATGTGGTGGGTATAGAATATGTATTGGGTTAAGGATCTATCCTCAGTATTCCATAAACATGGTGGGTTTAGACTATGTATTGGGTTAAGGATCTATCCTGAGCATTCCATAGACGTGGTGGGCTTAGTCTATGTATAGGGTTAATGATCAATCCTCCTGAACATTCCATACATGTGGTGGGTTTGGACTATGTATAGGGTTAAGGATCTATCCTGAGTATGCGATTGATGTTGAGGGTTTGGACTATAGAGTTAAGGTTCTATCCACCCATCCATCATGAGAATTCCATGGATGTGGTGGCTTTCGAATATGGATAGGGTTAAGGATATATCCTCAGCATTCTATACATGTGGTGGGTTTAGACTATGTATTGGGTTAAGGATCTATCCTCAGCATTCCATACATGTGGTGGGTTTAGACTATGTATTGGGTTAAGGATCTATCCTCAGTATTCCATAAACATGGTGGGTTTAGACTATGTATTCGGTTAAGGTCCTATCCTGAGCATTCCATAGACGTGGTGGACTTGGTCTACGTATAGGGTTAATGATCAATCCTGAGCATTCTGTAGATGTGGTGGGTCTAGACTATGTATAGGGTTAAGGATCGATGCATCCGTCCTGAGCATTCCGTGGATGTGGGGGTTTGGGCTATGCATTGGGTTAAGGATCTACCCTGAGCATTCCATGGACGTAATGGACTTGGTCTACGTATAGGGTTAATGCTCAATCCTGAGCATTCCGTAGATGTGGTGGGTCTAGACTATGTATAGGGTTAAGGACCAATCCTGAGCATTCCATAGATGTGGGGGTTTGGGCTGTGGAATTGGGTTGAGGATCTATCCTGAGAATTTCATAGGTGCGTTGGGCTTAGTCTATGTATAGGGTTAATGATCAATCCTGAACATTCCGTAGATGTGGTGGGTTTGAGCTATGGGTATGGGCTTAAGGATCTATCCCTCTATCCTGAGCATTCTATAGCTGTAGTGGGTTTAGACCATGCAAAGGGTTAAGTATCTATCTATCTAACTAACTATCTATCTATTTTTAGGGTGCCTAGTTGCGTGATTAATAGCCTATTGGATCCCCCGTCCAGCAATAGGAATTAGAATTCTAATAAGCCCCCGCATTCGAAGCCTTGTGCTGTATTGAACACGCCGAGTCGATTTGCAGGAGTCCAGGCAGTTGTAAAGCCGAACAGTTTGTTGTATATTTCAATGAACAGAGCTCTCTATGACTGCTGAGCTCAGTCTTTCAGCACCAACACTGTATTATTATGTTGAGCAAGTAGAAAGCAAAAGTCGGAAAAAAAAAAAAAAATAAGGAACTATACCCAACCCCTGTGACACATTAACAGCCTCCAGAGCACAAAAAAATAATACATAAAAAATATAATTTTATGTATAGCAGGTGTTTATTTATTTTTTATATATTTTTTTTAATTTTTTTTGTTTTTTTATTCCCATTTTTTATTTTTTAATCAAGGATTTAAGAAATCGAGACTTAAAAAAAAATAATTATATATATATATATATATATATATATATATATATATATATATATATATATATATATATATATATATTATTGCTGAGAATTAAAAGCTTCTAGCTGTGCCTTTTTTCTGCTCCTGCAAAATCTAATTTTATCTATAGCAGGTGTTTATTTTTTTTATTTTTTTAATATTTTTTTAATTATTATTTTTTTTTAATAATTAAAAAAAAAATTAAATCAAGGATTCGAGTAATCAAAACTCAAAAAATAAAAAATAAATTATAATAAAAAATGTTATTGCTGAGAATGAAAAGCTCCTAGCGGTGCCTTTTTCTTCTCCTGTGTGGTGTGTGATATTGATTAATGCCTCCGCTGTAGATATATTCAAACGCACAAGTAGTGTCCGAGCAAAAAAAAATCAATCTCAGAATATAAAACGTTTGCCACACTTGTTTGGAGCCCCCACTTAAACGCACACCGGTCCTATGCATCAATCTCCAAGGGCGGCTTTAAATTTCCCAACGCCGAACAGAATCAAGACTGACAGAATATATACGTCTTTTATGGTGGGCTCCAGGAGCCATAAAATATATATATGTATAAAAAAAAAATAGCGCAGGAACTATCTCTTGGTGTCACGAACATCTATCTCTTTTTTTTCCCATCTACAAGGTGCCCATAATTCTCTGTATCGGGTGCTCTGCTCTACATTATTCATTGCGCCAAGTTTTTTTTTTTTGCACGTCACAAATTGGGTTTGGAATTATGATCCATTCTTGAGGGGGGGAGAAAATAAATAAATAAATTGGCAGCACGCGTTCATATCCCAAGATTTATGGCTCCCAAGTAGTGCCAATTCCCAGAGCCTTCCTACCTAGCTAAAACACAAGGGGTGTTGGGAATTGGAATATTCACAGGTGTTTTGGTTTTGTTTTAATGAGCCTAATCGCCAAAAGCGCGCTTATCGTAAGTGCTTGGTGCCTCTGTAGAGTTGGAAATGGGGGTTTGACCGTTCTTACATTGGCTTGAAGATCTAATTAGATTTAGAGAAAAAATGGCAAACAGACATTTGGGACCCCCCCCCCCCCGCCAATGTAAAAAAAATATAAAAATGATTGAGCTTCTTTGTTCTGATAGAGGTGTTTAGTTGGTGGCTGTGGAACATCGGTGGGATTGTAGCTCAACATGGCTTAAGCCTTGTGTCTGAGACATCAGGTAGAACATTAATAAACTGGCAATGAAGCAGCTACAATGGTATTTGTGTGTCTTGAATTTTCATCCCCTCTCTTGTCAACATGAACTCAATTTTCTGTAAGGCATCACCTGTCTTCCCTCAGATAGGCTCGGTGAAATGTTTGAGGAAGACATCCTTGGTTGAAGTATAATTTATATGCAACATCGTGCTTGTCTGTTTTCGGTGAAATTGGTTTTATGCCGCACAGCTTGTGCGGTTGTGGAGATCAAAGATCTGAGCCCATGCCGTTGTACTGAATTTGAATTCCACGTTGAGCCAAGTAATGAAGACGTTTTTTCGAGGGGGGGGGGGCTTAATGCTATCTGTTCGGGGGAAAAAATGCATTCTCTGTGAAGATCTCAGTCATGCAACATGGCAGTCATTGACCAGTCGTTCTCTGCAGCTGAGAGTTGAGTTGAGAGGTATCTTGACCAGTAGTCTGCAGCAGTTGAGTTGAGTTGAGTTGAGAGGTATCTTAATATAGCCTGGTCTTACCCCGAAGGGGAAGAGGAGCTGGTGGTGGTGTGGTGGGCTTGTCGAGGGACTATAAGCATCAGCCTGTTCTCTTGGCTAAGTGGCTGGAGACCTAAGACAGAGCTTGTGGTTGCTTTAGCTTGGAGTGGTGTAATTGTCGAAAGAAGTCAAAGTAGATTTCGGAAGAATGCTAATGCTATGGTCAACTAATTCTAAGGTCAACTAATGCTTAGGTCAACTAATGCTTAGTTCAACTAATGCTAAGGTCAACTAGTGCTTAAGTCAACTACTGCTAAGGTCAACTAGTGCTATGGCCAACTAATGCTAAGGTGAACTAATACTAAGGTGAACTAATGCTAAGGTCAACTAGTGCTATGGCCAACTAATGCTAAGGTGAACTAATACTAAGGTGAACTAATGCTAAGGTCAACTAGTGCTATGGCCAACTAATGCTAAGGTGAACTAATACTAAGGTGAACTAATGCTAAGGTCAACTAGTGCTTAAGTCAACTAATGCTAAGGTCAACTAGTGTTAAAGTGAACTAATGCTAAGGTCAACTAATGCTTAGGTCAACTAATGCTAAGGTCAACTAGTGCTAAAGTGAACTAATGTTAAGGTCAAATAATGCTTAGGTCAACTAATGCTAAGGTTAACTAGTGCTAAGGTCAACTAATGCTAAGGTCAACCGTGCTTTCCATGCCTGGGTTCCAGACAACCACCACCCCTCCGAGAAAAAAATGTGTATTTGATGGCGTCAGGGCATTTAGCACTGAGATGTTGTGAGGTTGATCCTCATCTGGGATTGAGTTTTCACACATGATGCAAAAAATTAAGATGGATGTATTCAGTTAAGGTCCTATCCTGAGCATTCCATAGACGTGGTGGACTTGGCATTGAAGTAGAGTATGAGTAGAAGGTCCAACGAGAAGATATATGAAGAGTGCAAAATATAAAGACCTCAGGTTAGCCTGAGTGGCGTTGAAGCATAGTATGAGTTGAAGGTCCAACAAAAAGGTATTTAAGAAGTCCAAAAAATAAAGACCTCTGGTTACCCTGAATGGCATAGACGTGTAGTATGAGTAGAAGGTCCAAAAAGAAGGTATATGAGAAGCTTAGAAAAAACAGAAGTAACGTTATATAACTTTTTATTTCTGAGTCGTAGATGCTTGGAAATAACTACAAGGCAGCGGGTGGACTGACCATTCGGAGCAATCAGGCACTGCCCGATGGTCCCATGCCACTAGGGGGCCCCATCAGGGTTACCAGCCTCAGTAAAACCAGGGACAGTATGTAAAAATCTGTGTTTAGAAAAAAAATCCCAAGATCATAGCTGCCCCGCCTTTCCAGTACCTTTTCAGTGTCTGTATGTGTATTCTGTGTGTGTATATTGTGTGTGTGTATACTGTATATGTATACTGTATGTGTGTGTGTATACTGTGTGTGTGTATTCTGTGTGTGTGTGTATATTGTGTGTGTATATTGTGTGTGTATACTGTATATGTATACTGTATGTGTGTGTGTATACTGTGTGTGTGTATTCTGTGTGTGTGTGTGTATATTGTGTGTGTATATTGTGTGTGTATACTGTATATGTATACTGTATGTGTGTGTGTATACTGTGTGTGTGTATTCTGTGTGTGTGTGTATATTGTGTGTGTATATTGTGTGTGTATACTGTATATGTATACTGTATGTGTGTGTGTATACTGTGTGTGTGTATTCTGTGTGTGTGTGTATATTGTGTGTGTATATTGTGTGTGTATATTGTGTGTATACTGTATATGTATACTGTATGTGTGTGTGTATACTGTGTGGCCCCATAATCTATTGCCCGGGGGCTTTATAATCCCCTACTGCCTGGGGGTCCCATAATCTCCTATCCTATCCTATCTCCTATCTCCAGGCATAATGGACCTCTTTCACGTTTTATTATTGCAAAGGTGATAGACACCATTCCGTTCCGAACATGTAATGGATGCTTGAAAACAACTACCAGGAGACGCAAAGAAAAAAAATCTGTAATAAATACATATTGTAAGATCAAGTTGGTAATGATGAGTAATATAAGCAGTAATGATGGACCTCTTTTGGGGTTTTATTTCTGGAATAAATACTGGAATATTTATGAAATAAATACTGGATTATTTCTGGAAAAAATACTGGAATATTTCTGGAAAAAATACTGGAATATTTCTGGAAAAAATACTGGAATATTTCTGGAATAAATACTTAAATATTTCTGGAATAAATACTGGAATATTTCTGGAATAAATACAGATCCAAAGATCAAGTTGATGATGAGGGTGACTAATATAAGCAGGCATTATGGCCCTTTTTTTGTTGTTGTTTTTATTGGAAAAGTGATGGACACCATTCAGTTCCAATTATGTAATAGATGTATGGAATCAACCACCAGGAGATTAAAAATAAATAATAATAATAATAATAATAATAATAATAATAATAATAAAAACAATATTTCTGTAATAAATAAAGATCTAAAATATAAGTTGGATTATTTCTGGAAAAAAGATCAAGTTGATAGTGAGTAATATAAGCAGGGATTATGGCCCTTTTATTTTTTATTGTTTTATTTTTTTACTTGGAAAAGTGATGGACACCATTCAGTTCCAAACATGTAATAGATGCATGAAATCAACCACCAGGAGAATAAAAAAATTAAATACAAATATTTCTGGAATAAATAATATAAATAGGATTATTTCTGGAATAAATACTGGAATATTTCTGGAATAAATACTGGAATATTTCTGGAATAAATACTGGAATATTTCTGAAATTAAATACAGATCCAAAGATCAAGTTGATGATGAGGATGAGTAATATAAGCAGGCATTATGGCCTTTTGTATTATTGGAAAAGGGATGGACACCATTCAATTCCAAGCATGTAATAGATGCATGGAATCAACCACCAGGAGTTTAAAAATAAATAATAATAATAATAAAAAAAAATATTTCTGGAATAAATAAAGATCCAAAATATAAATTGGATTATTTCTGAAATAAATACTGGAATATTTCTGGAATTAATACGGGAAAATTTCTGGAATAAATACTGGAATATTTCTGGAATAAATACTGGAATATTTCTGGAATAAATACTGGAATATTTCTGGAATAAATACTGGAATATTTCTGGAATATTTCTGGAATAAATACTGGGATATTTCTGGAATATTTCTGGAATAAATACTGTAATAAATACTGGAATATTTCTGGAATATTTCTGGAATAAATACTGGAATATTTCTGGAATAAATACTGGAATATTTCTGAAATAAATACTGGAATATTTCTGAAATAAATACAAATGTTAAGATCAAGTTGATAATGAGTAATATAAGCAGGCATTATGGCCTTTTTTTATTGGAAAAGTGATGTACACCATTCAGTTCCAAGCATGTAATATATGTATGGAATCAATCACCAGGAGATTAAAAAAAAAAATACAATATTTCTGGAATAAATACTGGAATATTTCTGGAATATTTCTGGAATAAATACTGGAATATTTCTGGAATAAATACTGGCATATTTCTGGAATAAATACTGGAATATTTCTGGAATAAATACTGGAATATTTCTGGAATAAATACTGGAATATTTCTAGAATAAATACTGAAATATTTCTCAAATAAATACTGGAATATCTCTGAAATAAAGACTGGAATATTTCTCGAATAAATACTGGAATATTTCAGGAATAAATACTGGAATATTTCTAGAATATTTCAGGAATAAATACTGGAATATTTCTGGAATAAAGACTGGAATATTTCTGGAATAAATACTGTAATATTTTTTGGAATAAAGACTGGAATATTTCAGGAATAAATACTGGAATATTTCTGGAATATTTCAGGAATAAATACTGAAATATTTCTGCAATATTTCTGGAATAAAGACTGGAATATTTCTGGAATAAAGACTGGAATATTTCAGGATTAAAAACTGGAATATTTCTGGAATAAAGACTGGAATATTTCTGGAATAAATACTGGAATATTTCTGGAATAAATACTGGAATATTTCTGGAATAAATACTGGAATATTTCTGGAATAAATACTGGAATATTTCAGGAATAAATACTGGAATATTTCTGGAATAAAGACTGGAATATTTCTGGAATAAATACTGGAATATTTCTGGAATAAATACTGGAATATTTCTGGAATAAATACTGGAATATTTCTGAAATAAATACTGGAATATTTCTGGAATAAATGCTGGAATATTTCTCAAATAAATACAGATCCAAAGATCAAGTTGATGATGAGTAATATAAGAAGACATTGTGGCCTTTTTTTATTTATTTTTGTATTGGAAAATGATGGACACCATCACCATAAAAAGATACATAAGACATGTTTCGATCTATGCATGTATGGTCTTCTTCAGGGGGATAATTTGCTCTAAAAATTTACATAAAAAGGGTTTTCGAACCTGTGCATGTATGGTCTTCTTCAGGGGGATAATTTGCTCTAAAAAGATACATAAGAACGCATTTTCAACCAGTGGATGTATGGTCTTCTTCATGGGGATAATTTGCTCTAAAAATATACATAAGAACGTGTTTTCGACCAGTGCATTTATGGTCTTCTTCAGGGGGATAATTTGCTCTAAAAAGATACATAAGAACACATTTTTGACGCTTTCTTATGTATCTTTTTTCGATCCCCGTGCATGTATGGTCTTCTTCAGGGGGATAATTTGCTCTAAAGACATACATAAGAAATCTAATTTTTCTTTACTGCCCATACACTATGTGGTCCTCCTGCCATTAGTTGATGGTAATCAGAGGGTTCTTGGTGCTCGCAGCGGGGGATTTAAAAGCACTTTTGGTGATATGTTGGGAGATTTGAGTTGTTGCGACCCATTTTTTTATTTTTTGTAAAATATAAAAGAACGAAGGCAATCGTTTAAAAAAAAAAAAGGCAGAGATTTTTTTTTTTTTTTTTCAATTACAGCCGAAGAATTAAGTTCAGAACTTTTGCTCGGAGAGGCCATAAAAGCTTCTGCTTGCTTAGCTCCTTCAAAAGCTCCTCTGTTTGAGGATTTAAACTGCCCTTGTAATTGTCTATAATGTGTTATGCGGCAAATAAGAAGGACGGATTAGCAAGGTATACATTTTCACGTTGGGTCTCACGACTTTTATTTTATTTTTTGCATTTACTGCCTCCAGCATTTATGTAAAGATATTATTATTACCATATTTTAAAGAGGGGGGGGTTGAAGATATCATGGCCTTAATGTACTAGCATATGTTATCAGTTTCCACAAAAGCCTTTTCTTTTTTTAATTGGCCGTTGAGCGCCGTCTTTCGATAAAAGCGAATTCTCATTTTTTTTTTTATAGTTGTCATTCAGTCTTCAGTTTTAGGACATCCTAATTAGGGATTTCTATGGATGACAATTGAAGCGAGGACGTTAAACTGGAGGAAAAAAATAAATAAAAACGGCGTCATTCGTGATGTTAAAGGCGAGTTTAGCGTCTTATAAATCTTTGATGTCATGAAGTCCTAAGACAGCCAATGACGCGGGTCGAATGTGAAAAGTTGACGCAATGAATTTCTTTTATTGGAACGGCAAGCGTGGTGGTGCTTTGCTACGTACATGCGATATACATTCCTCCTATATTTTTTAATAGACCTGTGTGTGTTGGTGCGTGGGTGTTTTTTTTTCCCGTAAAAAGCGGACCACGCAATTTCTTGGCGAGTCAAAACACACTATGACGTTGATTTACTAAAACTGGAGCACTCAGAATGTGGTGCAGCTGTGGATGGTAACCAATCCAGCTTCTTACTTTGGCTTGTTCGATGTAAGCTTTGACAATTAAAACCAGGAAGCTGCTTGGTTACTAGGCACAGCTGCGGGGCCTGGAGGGGCAGCTGCCCTGGGCACAGTGGTATCATGTAAGGTGGGGGGGGTGTGCCACAAAGAGATTGTGGGGAGTGTATTTGTTTTGGAAGCTGACTGGCACAGCTGCAGGGCCTGGAGGGGCAGCTGCCCTGGGCACAGTGGTATCATGTAAGGTGGGGGATGTGCCACAAAGAGATTGGAGGGAGTGGATTTGTTTTGGAAGCTGACTGGCACAGCTGCAGGGCCTGGAGGGGCAACTGCCCTGGGCACAGTGGTATCATGTAAGGTGGGGGGGGTTTGCTACAAAGAGATTGTGGGGAGTGTATTTGTTTTGGAAGCTGACTGGCACAGCTGCAGGGCCTGGAGGGGCAGCTGCCCTGGGCACAGTGGTATCATGTAAGGTGGGGGATGTGCCACAAAGAGATTGGAGGGAGGGGATTTGTTTTGGAAGGAGGAATTTGGAGGGCGACTAAAACTGGTGCAGCTGTGCATGGTAACCAATCAGCTTCTAACTTCAGCTGGTTCGAAATCTGGAAGCTGACTGGCACAGCTGCAGGGCCTGGAGGGGAAGCTGCCCTGGGCACTGTAGTATGATGTAATGTGATGGTGCCAGAAAGAGATTGGGGGGAGTGTATTCGTTTTGGAAGAAGGAATTTGGAGGGCAACTTAAACTGGTGCAGTCATAATCAGGTGCAGCTGTGTATGGTAACCAATGCAGCTTCTAACTTCAGCTTATTAGATTTAAGCTTTGATAATTAAAACCTGGAAGCTGATTGATTATTAATATGCACAGCTGCAGGGCCTGCAGGGGCAGCTGCCCTGGGCGCAGTGATATTACGTGAGGGGGGGGTGTGCCACAAAGAGATTGGAGGGAGGCAGGGCCAGGACAAGGGGTGGGCAGAAGGAAAGGCTGCCCTGGGCACTGTGGTATCATGTAAGGTGGGGGTGCCAGAAAGAGATTGCGGGGAGTGTATTTGTTTTGGAAGAAGGAATTTGGAGGGTGATCAAAACTGGTGCATTTAGAATCTGGTGCAGCTGTGGATGGTAGCCGATCAGCTTTTAACTTCGGCTTCTTTGATTTAAGCTTTGACAATTAAAATCTGGAAGCTGATTGGTTACTACTATGCACAGCTGCAGGGCCTGGAGGGGCAGCTGCCCTGGGCGCTGTGGTATCATGTAAGGTGGGGGGTGTGCCACAAAGAGATTGGAGGGAGGCAGGGCCGGGACAAGGGGTGGGCAGAAGGGATGGCTTCCCTGGGCACAGTGATATCATGTAAGGTGGGGGGGGTGCCACAAAGAGATTGAAGGGAGGGGATTTGTTTTGGAGGGCGACTAAAACTGGTGCAGCTAGGCATGGTAGTCAATCAGCTTCTAACTACGGCTTATTCAATTTAAGCTTCGACAATTAAAATCTGGAAGCTGATTGGTTACTACTATGCACAGCTGCAGGGCCTGGAGGGGCAGCTGCCCTGGGCACTGTGGTATCATGTAAGGTGGGGGGTGTGTCACAAAGAGATTGGAGGGAGGGGATTTGTTTTGGAGGGGGACTAAAACTGGTGCAGCTGTGCATGGTAACCAATCAGCTTCTAACTTCGGCTTGTTAGATTTAAGCTTTGATAATTAAAATCTGGAATATGATTGGTTACTACTATGCACAGCTGCAGGGCCTGGAGGGGAAGCTGCCCTGGGCGCTGTGGTATCATGTAAGAAGGGAGGTGTGCCACTAAGAGATTGGAGGGAGTCAGGGCCGGGACAATGGGTGGGCAGAAGGAACGGCTGCCCTGGGCACAGTGGTATCATGTAAGGTGGGGGGGTGTGCCACAAAGAGATTGGAGGCAGGCAGGGCCCGGACAAGTGGTGGGCAGGAGGGTCGGCTGCCCTGGGCACTGTGGTATCATGTACAGTGGGGGGGTGTCACAACGAGATTGGAGGGAGGCAGGGCCCGGACAAGTGGTGGGCAGAAGGGACGGCTGCCCTGGGCACTGTGGTATCATGTAAGGTAGGGGGTGTGCCACAAAAAGATTGGAGGCAGGCAGGGCCCGGACAAGTGGTGGGCAGGAGGGACGGCTGCCCTGGGCACTGTGGTATCATGTAAGGTAGGGGGTGTGCCACAAAGAGATTGGAGGCAGCAGGGCCTGGACAAGTGGTGGGCAGCAGGAACGGCTGCCCTGGGCACTGTGGTATCATGTATGGTGGGGGGTGTGCCACAAAGAGATTGGAGGGAGGCAGGGCCTGGACAAGTGGTGGGCAGAAAGGACGGCTGCCCTGGGCACTGTGGTATCATGTAAGGTAGGGGGTGTGCCACAAAGAGATTGGAGGCAGGCAGGGCCTGGACAAGTGGTGGGCAGCAGGAACGGCTGCCCTGGGCACTGTGGTATCATGTATGGTGGGGGGTGTGCCACAAAGAGATTGGAGGGAGGCAGGGCCTGGACAAGTGGTGGGCAGAAGGGACGGCTGCCCTGGGCACTGTGGTATCATGTAAGGTAGGGGGTGTGCCACAAAGAGATTGGAGGCAGGCAGGGCCTGGACAAGTGGTGGGCAGCAGGAACAGCTGCCCTGGGCACTGTGATATCATGTATGGTGGGGGGTGTGCCACAAAGAGATTGGAGGGAGGCAGGGCCTGGACAAGTGGTGGGCAGAAGGGACGGCTGCCCTGGGCACTGTGGTATCATGTACAGTGGGGGGGGGGGGTGTCACAAAGAGATTGGAGGGAGGGGATTTGTTTTGGAGGGATGATTTGGAGGGCAATTTAAACTGGTGCACTCAGAATCTGGTGCAGCTGTGCATGGTTACCCATCCAGCTTCTAACTTCAACTTGTTCGATTTAAGCTTTGACGATAAAACCTGGAGGCTGATTGGGCACTACTATGCACAGCTGCAGGGCCTGGAGGGGCAGCTGCCCTTGGCACTGTGGTATCATGTAAGAGGGGAATGGGGGGTATAATTGTGCTAGGAAGGGGATTCCACCAAGAGGGGTGGATTTGTACTTGGAGGAGAAGGGTGTAATGCTTAAGGAGGTAGATTAGTGCTCAGTGTCTTTGTGGGGGTATTTTTGCTGACACATAACGCTCACACATCTTGGGGGACTGGCGTAGTTTGGCATGTTCGCCTTGGGCTGTAGATGGCCTTGTTCCGGCACTGCAGAGCTGCACCAGATTTTGCTCTCTCCAGTTTTAGTACATCGACCCCTATATAACCTATTTTTTTTTCTTTGGGTGCCTTTTGATCAAATGATAAATATAAGATCTAAGAGGACGTTTATGGTTGACATGAACTGAATCAGTCATGCTAGAAGCAGAGAGGGATGTTATTGTGTGTACCGTGCCGAAACCCAGCAAGATTTCCAGGAAGAAGACTTTCCAGGTCTTATGGTTTCGAAAAAAAGCTTTTCGAAACACATTTTTTTCTACTTTAACCGTATGAAAACCACACATTTATACATGGAGTGTGCTGCTCAAGACCAATCTTCAAAACCTTTGGCATTGTCCCCGTATATCAATTGTGTTCTGTAGCATTTATGAGAACGCCCTGTATGTTAAAGGTCTGCAACATCCAAATGACCATCAAAAGTCTTCGGGGAAATAGGAGGACTCGGAGGAAGGACTTAGAGGCAGCAGTGGCTGTGCTACTGGCACCAGTATCAGTTTAGTGGTTGCATCTTGGGCTTCAGCACTTTAACCGTATGAAAACCACACATTTTTTACATGGAGTGTGCTGCTCAAGGCCAGTCTTCAAAACCTATAGCATTGTCCCCGTATATCAATTGTGTTCTGTAGCATTTATGATAGGGCACTGTATGTTAAAGGTCTGCAACATCCAAATGACCATCAAAAGTCCTTGGGGTAAGGAGGAGGACTTGGAGGAAGGACTTAGAGGCAGCAGTGGCTGTGCTACTGGCACCAGTATCAGTTTAGTGGTTGCATCTTGGGCTTCAGGACTTTAACCGTATGAAAACCACACATTTATACATGGAGTGTGCTGCTCAAGGCCAGTCTTCAAAACCTATAGCATTTTCCCCGTATATCACTTGTGTTATGTAGCATTTATGATAGCGCACTGTATGTTAAAGGTCTGCAACATCCAAATGACCATGAAAAGTCTTCGGGGAAAGAGGAGGACTCGGAGGAAGGACTTAGAGGCAGCAGTGGCTGTGCTACCGGCACCAGTATCAGTTTAGTGGTTGCATCTTGGGCTTCAGCACTTTAACCGTATGAAAACCACACATTTATACATGGAGTGTGCTGCTCAAGGCCAGTCTTCAAAACCTATAGCATTGTCCCCGTATATCAATTGTGTTCTGTAGCATTTATGAGAACGCCCTGTATGTTAAAGGTCTGCAACATCCAAATGACCATCAAAAGTCTTCGGGGAAATAGGAGGACTCGGAGGAAGGACTTAGAGGCAGCAGTGGCTGTGCTACTGGCACCAGTATCAGTTTAGTGGTTGCATCTTGGGCTTCAGCACTTTAACCATATGAAAACCACACATTTATACATGGAGTGTGCTGCTCAAGGCCAGTCTTCAAAACCTATAGCATTGTCCCCGTATATCAATTGTGTTCTGTAGCATTTATGATAGGGCACTGTATGTTAAAGGTCTGCAACATCCAAATGACCATCAAAAGTCCTTGGGGTAAGGAGGAGGACTTGGAGGAAGGACTTAGAGGCAGCAGTGGCTGTGCTACTGGCACCAGTATCAGTTTAGTGGTTGCATCTTGGGCTTCAGGACTTTAACCGTATGAAAACCACACATTTATACATGGAGTGTGCTGCTTAAGGCCAGTCTTCAAAACCTATAGCATTGTCCCCGTATATCAATTGTTTTCTGTAGCATTTATGATAGGGCACTGTATGTTAAAGGTCTGCAACATCCAAATGACCATTAAAGTCGAGGACTTGGAGGAAGGACTTAGAGGCAGCAATGGCTGTGCTACCGGCACCAGTATTAGATTAGTGGTTGCATCTTAGGCTTTAGGACTTTAACCGTATGAAAACCACACATTTATACATGGAGTGTGCTGCTCAAGGCCAGTCTTCAAAACCTATAGCATTTTCCCCGTATATCAATTGTGTTATGTAGCATTTATGATAGCGCACTGTATGTTAAAGGTCTGCAACATCCAAATGACCATGAAAAGTCTTCGGGGAAAGAGGAGGACTCGGAGGAAGGACTTAGAGGCAGCAGTGGCTGTGCTACCGGCACCAGTATCAGTTTAGTGGTTGCATCTTAGGCTTCAGGACTAAATGATTCTTATTTAATTGTAGAGTGCAGCAACTTCATTTCAAGTAGGAGAAGAAGTCCCGGAGGTACGGTCCTACGGATCTACCCGCCATCTCCAAGTAACCATGAAAACCTTGGAGGAGGTTTAAAAAAAATATATATACACAACAGAGTCTTTGTTCTCTAGGCATAAAGCTTGTTATTAGAAACATCCATTGGACTTTATGTGAAGGAAAAAAAAAAAAAAAAACGATCGTTCTCATTAGCTGTCATGATCATTTGAGTAAATAAAGTTTTCGTCTTTGGTGCATGTGTATCCGTATTCCCGGGGTCATCCTTGGGGATGCGTCTTCATATGTTCTTCTCTTCCAACAGCTTAATGAGCAATTAGCCGTCGTGTATGCAGAACTGATAACTGGTGCGCAAAGCAGGCATCTAGCAGGAGATGTCAGCGTGGCCAACCCCCGAACCAAGATCTATGACCCCCATTTTTGATGTCCAGGCAGCCAAGATGATGTTGTTGAGCACAAATCTTCGAATGCTTTTCTCCTAGAGTTGCAATCATCGAGGTGCCTGTTACTGGTGGTGGTGCGTTCTGTACGAATTTATCAACCAATTAAGACCGTCACCTTGCTATGCTAAAATCAGAAAGCTGAAAGTTTTTTTTTCTTTCTTTTTTTAGTTCCAGTTTTGAAGTCAGGCTAATTCGGTGACCTTATTGAAGTTGAAATATGGAAGAGGCGGCTTACTGGCAGTTTGGTGGACAAGCTTATTATTGACTATTCAAGGTTCCTGCTGTTCATTTATAAGCAGATTGGTCATCAAAAACACTTTATCAGTCCAGTGTGAAAGATTTATCTACAGTGATAGCCATATCCAGGGCCGCCATCAGGGGGGGCACAGCCCATACACATGTAGGGAGCCCTGGTGTCCTGAGGGGCCACCTAGGCCCCAACCAAAAAAGACTGAGTTGTTGAGTGAGTGATGCACTCAAAGGAATGTCGCTTTGCTGAATATAGGGGGCTCTGTCTTTGCTGAATTGGGATGTCTCTTCGCTGATTATGTGGGGATGTCTCTTTGCTAGATTGGGCTGTCTCTTTGCTAACTATTTGGGGCCATCTCTTTGTTGAATTGGGTTTATTTTCGTATATCAAGCTGTAAGAGTGTCAAAATAAAAGTGGGTACACCCAACCAAAAAGACTGATGCCCTGTACACACTAACCCTAACCTTTGATGATTTTTCTGACGCAATTCCGTTCAAGCTTGGCTTGCATAGACACGGTCACACAAAAGTTCTCGGGAACTTTCGACTGTCAAGAACTCGGTGAGGAACAACACTACAACGAGCCGAGAAAATGAAGTTCAATGCTTCCGAGCATGCATCGGAATTTTGCGCATCGGAATTGCTACAGACGATCGGGAAAAATCGAGAACCAGCTCTCAAATTTTTGTTGGTGGAAATTCCGACAGGAAAAGTCAGATGGAGCCTACACACGGTCGAAATTTCCAATCAAAAGCTCACATCCGACTTTTCTTGTCGGAAATTCCGACCGTGTGTACGCGGCATTAATCTTAGCTGCAGGCAGTCCAGTGTGAAAGATTTATCTACAGTGATAGCCATATCCAGGCCCGCCATCAGGGGGGGCACAGCCCATACACATGTAGGGGGCCCTGGTGTCCTGAGGGGCCACTTAGGCCCCAACCAAAAAAGACTGAGTTGTTGAGTGAGCGATGCACTCAAAGGAATGTCGCTTTGCTGAATATATGGGGCTCTCTCTTTGCTGAATTGGAATGTCTCTTTGCTGATTATGTGGGGATGTCTCTTTGCTAGATTGGGCTGTCTCTTTGCTAACTATTTGGGGCCATATCTTTGTTGAATTGGGTTTATTTTCGTATATTAAGCTGTAAGAGTGTCAAAATAAAAGTGGGTACACCTAAGGACTCAGTGGGATGGCCAGTGGGCAGATTTGGTGGAACGGCCATGTTGGTGTTCAGGCCCGGAGGGGGGCAGGCTTAAAGCTGTGTGAATAGCTTATATTCCAAAGGTCTTGAATTGCAAGATGGTTGCACAAAAAATATTCCATGCATGCACCGATATGGTCCTTTTTCTGGCTGCGTATTCTATCCCAACTAATCGTTGTGTATTTTACTTAAGTTCTTGAGAGTAGGTGCGTAAGTTGGGGCAGGCTGGTAGGGGCTCAAGTATATTACGTTGACCATCACTTGAATTAGAGTTGTCTGATTGCCTAGGCCTCGCCACTAGTGACAGTTACTGACTACAGTGGAACGAGTAACACGGTTAACGAGCGTCTCGCAAGTGTTGTGAGTGTTGTCTCGCAAAACGAGCAGGATTAAGGCCAAAGCGGTGTGTAGTACCGCGTTTGGCCTGAGGTGGGGGGGGGGCGCCGACATCCGTAAATGCATGGAAAGACCCAAGGACCTCGGCAAACCTCAGAAAGTTTCAGGAACAGAGTCCACTGTACTTCCCAATACGAAACTGTTTATATGCTCATCTAATTGTCACTGCTTCACTACTTCTGTTACGAGACCATATGGTCCACTGTTAATTTAAACATTGTAGTGCACCGTTGTTATGTCATGTCCGATAAAACCCTATAAACATGTTGGAATTTAAGTATCAGCTAAAAAAGGTATATCATGGCTTTGATACTAATTTAAGGGCATCTTTAGCACTTACATAAGCATTTTGTCACTTGGGCAACGTAACATTTGAAAACGTCAGCTGTTGTCTTGCTCTAACCTTTAAAGTTACGGCGCTGGAGAAGTGGTGGGTTGCGGTGTGGGAATAACATAATCACCTGCTAATGCAAAGTAATGCAAAGCGATTCCACCTACTGATCTAAGCTTACGTTTATCAGACGGCCTTACTTAGCTGACTACACCTGCTGTGGTTTGATTGGGTGATATGTGCACCGATTCTCGTTGATTTTCCACAATTTTGGAGCGCGAAAACCTAAAAACTAAACGATCTAATAAATGTATATACGGTCAAAGAGGCCCTATAAATATTTTGGGTAGGCTTAAAGATTATTATACGTACAGATAGTAATGTTGGTGACCTTAATATCACAGCTGGTGGGTTTTTGGAATGTGGTTCCTCACCTTATTAATTGGTCGGATATACAAAATGAATACACACCAATTATTCAATCTAATTAGAGCCTGTAGGTCAAACTTGTCCCTTGAATTTTACGGAGCTACAGTCACTGTGATGATCAAACTCAAATTTAATTAGATAAACTAACTTAGGATTAAAAAGCCATTCAGTCCAGTCTCGGTGGTCAGAAGAACTTCTCACATGTCAAGGTACTTGTCACGAAAAGTCCCACGCTCCGCTTAAGTGCTTTCGTCATATACCGCTTCCTCCCAGTCTGAATATAGATATCAGATATTCCAACCGCTATCAACAACAAACAACGACAATACTCGTTTGTTTGCTGAACATGGACTGTTAATTAGAACCAGAACACAAGTCTTATATACAGTTGACAAGAAGGTTCCCCCTCCTGCTCATATTACTCTAACAATACACCTGTAACCAGAAACAGGGACTGGGACAAAAATTTGGCCTTGGCCTTCATCCAGACCAGCCCACTTTAATTTTGCTCAAAAACAAGTGAAGCGTGAGGGCTAACAACATGCAGGACCATTACTTCAGCCTCATTGGCTGGAATTTCAGAAACCGGCATTGCTGCACAGCCATTGGCTACCTTTCAACAATGCAGCGGCGCTGAAGCTGACCTGGTTTGCACACTACGAAGTAAGGCGGTGGGCAGTGTGGATGACAGGTCTCTCCTATACCAGCCGGCCAGACAAACCCACCCAACCGGCCAGCCAACTTCGATGGCCACCCAAGCCACCCCATTCACTGGCCATTAGCAGTTCTACTTTATTTCTCTTATAGGCAGTACAACGGTGGTCAAATTAATGGGCCGCACAGCCATTAGTTTGACAGGATGTCACCGAAACCGGCCCGCTGAGCCGTCGGCCCACCGGGAAACTCCCTGTAGTCCCAATGGCCAGTACATGCCTGACCAGAAACATAAATAATCATGAGCTAATTAACGAATACCTTAAAGCAGCCGATGTGACTCCGTGCCCTTCCGGAGCATTGCTATGATAAATAAGGATTTCACTACAGGTCAGCCTTGTTGTCACTGAGCTTCACAGTAGATGATACATTATCATAAGTATAAACAAAGGACACCTTCTCATAAATAGCAGGAGCTCCAGCAGGAGTCGGCCCGTCTCCTACATTGTACAGAGGCCAATGTGATCAGCTCTCTCAACTAACATGTTGAGTTCAGAATCAAACAAATAAAAAATAGTCTTTACATCTATCCCGGGAGATATTGTGGATAAATATTACTTCGACTAGTAATCCAATATATATTTTCTCAGTCACCCTGTGCCCAGGGCGACTTCGACATAAGAGGTGCATGGGGAGCTGAAAGAAGGGGTTCCCAACCTTTCCAAGGGATTCTGGGTTTCCGTCACAGTACCCAACATTTAGTTTACAGCAATTGATAATTTTTAAAATGTTAGGATCCAACTTTAATGAACTGGTTAGAAATATAACCACTGAGCCATTGGTTGTCTTGTGTACTGAGGTCTTCCATATTAATAGACTTTACTGGCTTAGCTGGTGACTAGCGGCAGAGTAGGCATCACGCTTATCAAGTAACCTAACCAGGTGTCATCCAATTTCACAAGTTCTCAAATCAAGCCCATCAACAGACGTAATGTAAGTTTGGAGGGAGTCTTTGACGTGGTGGCTAGGAAGCGGACCGTGTTGAAGGGTAGCATACTAAGCCATTGCTATAAAAGTCTAAATTATTGACTTGATGGCTTTTTTTCTAGTTTTGGGTTTTAAGGTTCAACTTGATGTGTTTCCAATCATCTTACAGTATGAAAATGTTAATGGCTGAACTTCAGGTTTGAGGGTCAGTCGGCCAAGTGTCTATGCTGAATTATTGATCAATGAGATTAAGCTACTCAACAGGCTTAACCAAGGTTTGATTCTTTGACGTGGTGGCTAAGAAGCTGACCGTGTTGAAGGGTATGGTTATCTACCGAGCAAAAGTCTCAATTATTGACTTGGTGGCTTTTTTCTAGTTTTGGGCTTTAATGTTCAACTTGATGTGTTTCTAATCATCTTACAGTATGACAATTTTGAAGGGAAAGGTTATCCACCGAGCATACTAAGCCATTTATAAAAAAGAGCCCCAATAATTTTCTTGATGACCTTTTTCTAACTTTGGGTTTTTAGGTTCAACTTGATGTGTTTCTAATCATCTTATAGTATGAAAATTTTAAGGGCCGATTGTCAGTCGACCAAGTGTCCATGCTGAATTCTTGGTCAATGAAGTTATGCTACTCAACAGTCTTAACCTCCCTGGCGGTATCCCCGAGCGTGACTCGGGGTGGGTTTTTTCTGCTAAGAACGGTATCCCCGAGTCACGCTCGGGGTAGCCATGCAGAGCCTGCAGTGCGCGCTGGCTTACCTTCTTCCTGGATCCAGCGATGCATCCCCGCTGTGTGAGCGAGCGGGTGCTCGCTCGATTCACACAGCGTCCCCGCCGATCTCCGTTTCCTGCGACGTTACGACGCACAGAAGCGGAGAACGGCGCCAAATTCAAAAAAGTAAACAAACACTTTACATACAGTACAATGTAATCTTATAGATTACAGTACTGTATGTAAAAAATACACACCCCCCCTGTCCCTAGTGGTCTGCCCAGTGCTCTGCATGCCCTTTTATATAATAAAAACTGTTCTTTCTGCCTGGAAACTGTAGATTGCCCATAGCAACCAAAAGTGTCCCTTTATGTCAAAAATGGTTTTAGATCAGCTAGAAAACAGCGATAATAAATTTTAATCACTTGCAGAATTGAGCGATAGCGATTTGTGGGGAAATTCGTCATAAAAAAAAAATAATAATGACAACGACAATTCTGCAACTGAGCAAATTTCAGTGTTTTTGAGTTGATTACATTATTGAATATTTTTTATTATAATTATATTATAATTTGTTATAATTATTTATAGTTTTTTATTATATAAAAAAATTTGATTTTGTTTTTCAAACTTTATCATACCCGGGATGTCTTGTTTGGACAGATTTAAGCAAGTTATTCCTAAGAATTGCAAGCCTACAGTATAAAACGCCTAATTTCCATGCAAATAATTGTACCGCTTTTGGTACGTAATTCCAGACAGAATCATACCGCCAGGGAGGTTAACCATGGTTTGAGTCTTTGACGTGGTGGCTAAGAAGCTGACCATATTGAAGGGTATGGTTATCTACCGAGCATTCCAAGCCATTCAGACAAAAGCCACATTTATTGACTTGATGGCTTTTTTCTAGTTTTGGGTTTTAAGGTTTTACTTGATGTGTTTCTAATCATCTTAGGCGGCGTACACACGACCGAGGTTCTCGCTGGAAACCAGCGAGAACCTCGCTGGAAGCTGCATTCCAGCGAGGACCTCGTCCGTGTATACGCTCTCGGTGAGCATCCCGTCGGGAAGCCCGTCGAGCAGAAATAGAAAGCACGCTCTCTATTTGCTCGACGGCCCGCCTGGATGAATGGCCGGTTGCCATTCCCGACGGGCGGGTCGCCGATTTCGACGGCCGGCAGAGAACCTCGACGGGCGGAACGATGTGTTCTGCCCGTCGAGGTTCTCTGCCGTGTGTACACGGCCTAAGAGTATGAACATTTTAATGGCTAAACTTCAGGTTTGAGGGTCAGTCAACCAAGTGTCCATGCTGAATTTTTGATCAATGAGATTAAGATACTCAACAGGCTTAACCAAGGTTTGAGTCTTTGATGTGTCGGCTAGGAAGCTGACCGTGTTGAAGGGTAAGGTTATCTACGAAGCATTCCAAGCCATTCAGATAAAAGTCCCAATTATTGACTCGGTGGCTATTTTCTAGTTTTGTGTTTTAAGGTTCAACTTGATGTGTTTCTAATCATCTTACAGTATGACAATTTTGAAGGGAAAGGTTATCCATTCGAGCGTAATAAGCATTTCATACAAAAAGAGCCCCAATAATTTTCTTTGTGACCTTTTTATAACTTTGGGTTTTAAGGTTCAACTTGACGTGTTTCTAATCAATTTACAGTATGAAAAATTTAATGGCTGAACTTCAGGTTTGAGGGTCAGTCGGCCAAGTGTCTGTGCTGAATTATTGATCAATGAGAATAAGCTACTCAACAGGCTTAACCAAGGTTTGAGTCTTTGATGTGGTGGCTGACCACGTTGAAGGGTAAGGTTATCTACGAAGCATTCCAAGCCATTCAGATAAAAGTCCCAATTATTGACTTGGTGTCTTTTTTCTAGTTTTGTGTTTTAAGGTTTTACTTGATGTGTTTCTAATCATCTTAGAGTATGAACATTTTAATGGCTAAACTTCAGGTTTGAGGGTCAGTCAACCAAGTGTCAATGCTGAATTCTTGATCAATGATGTTATGCTACTCAACAGGCCTACCCAATCATCTTATAGTATGGAAATTTGACTGGCCAAACTTCAGGTCTGACCAAGAGTCCATGATCAATAAAGTTATGCTACTCAACAGACTTAACCAAGGTTTGAGTCTTTGATGTGTTGGCTAAGAAGCTGACCGTGTTGAAGGGTAAGGTTATACTAAGCCATTCATACAAATAGAGCCCCAATTATTTTCTTGATGACCTTTTTCTAACTTTGGGTTTTTTAGGTTCAACTTCATGTGTTTCTAATCAATTTACAGTATGAAAAATTTAATGGCTGAACTTCAGGTTTGAGGGTCAGTCGGCCAAGTGTCTGTGCTGAATTATTGATCAATGAGAATAAGATACTCAACAGGCTTAACCAAGGTTTGAGTCTTTGATGTGGTGGCTGACCACGTTGAAGGGTAAGGTTATCTACCGAGCATTCCAAGCCATTCAGATAAAAGTCCCAATTATTGACTTGGTGTCTTTTTTCTAGTTTTGGGTTTTACGGTTCAACTTGTTGTGCTTCTAATCATCTCACAGTATAAAAAATGTAATGGCTGAACTTCAGGTTTGAGGGTCAGTCGACCAAATGTCTATGCTGAATTCTTGATCAATTATGTTATGCTACTCAACAGGCATAACCAAAATTTGAGTCTTTGACGTTGTGGCTAAGAAGCTGACCATGTTGAAGGGTAAGGTTATCTACCGAGCATTCCAAGCCATTCAGACAAAAGTCAAATTTATTGACTTGATGGCTATTTTCTAGTTTTGGGTTTTAACGTTTTACTTGATGTGTTTCTAATCATGCTGAATTCTTAGTCAATGATGTCATGCTACTCAACAGGCCTACCCAATCATCTTATAGTATGAAAATTTGACTGGCCGAACTTAAGGTCTGATGGTCAGTCAACCAAGAGTCCATGATCAATGAAGTTATGCTACTCAACAGACTTAACCAAGGTTTGAGTCTTTGATGTGTTGGCTAAGAAGCTGACCGTGTTGAAGGGTAAGGTTATACTAAGCCATTCATACAAATAGAGCCCCAATTATTTTCTTGATGACCTTTTTCTAACTTTGGGTTTTTTAGGTTCAACTTCATGTGTTTCTAATCATCTTGCAGTATGAAAATGTTAATGGCTTAACTTGAGGCTGAGGGTCAGTCGACCAAGGTCCCATGCTGAATTCTCAATCAATGAGGTTATGCTACTCATCCCTTTGAAGTCCAAAGTTTTAATTAAGTTAAAGGCATGGAGTAGATAGCGGGTTACAAATGTGGGGGTGGAACTTGGCATTCAGCAAAAGTCAAACAGTTGACCTTATTATAGTTGCTGTAATTTAAATCGCGGGCTTGTTGGCTTTGAGTTGAATTTTATGAATCCGGCAAACTTAATTGGAACCATTGAAGTGGTCGCCTCTTTGCACATTTTGTAGATCATGCTGGTTTGTCGATTTTCGAGCCGGTGCCTAGTAGCAATTCTTAGGTCAAACTTGCCAGAAAAAAAACCAAAAAAAGGTCATGCCAGGACCTATAATACCCCCCCAATCGCTGAATCAATTAACAAACACGAGCCCACAGAAATAGGGTTCCAATTACTCAACTGAGCAGAACTTGCACTATTGAGTATTGACTTTAAGACGTCCTAGGCATTACAACCCTGAAGGGTATTCGCAATGGCCACAAATTTTTTATGTATGGATACGGTAACTGTCAGTGTACCCAGGAGCAGAACGTCCTTTATTTGGGCACATTGTTATTCTTTACCCGTTGCACTGAGATAAAAATAACAGTGCACTAGATTTAGGCTTCCAGATGGAATATAATTTAACCTAGACAATGCTTTATTAGGCTGCAGAGATAAATGGACTGCATGCCTTTTAAATATTTGATCAAATGTTTACTCATTCCGATGACATGTCTGAATTCTCTGAGCTTCACACCAACTACTTATCGAATACAAAGTGTTTTTTTTTCCCCCTTTGCTGCAGCATAAACCATACATCAATACCAGTTACTAAATTAATCTCAGCCCTTTACATTACAGAGCTCGCTACTAAATCGCTTACCTCCAGGTGCTGCTAATTCTGTCCAAACCACAGCAGATGCCTTGATAGTACTGAAACTTAAAACCGCTATACATCAATTATATCATTTGCATTCACTGCTCTATGTAATATAGCTAAAATAGCAACAAAGAATCAATCTACAAAAAGTTATTTATTATATTTTATATATCTATATATGAAGCAACAATAAATAAATCTGTAAAAAGTTCTTTATTGCATTATTATATGTGCCGAATAGCAAAAAAATGGGCTGGTTATGGAGAGGGTATAATCTCCTGGAGCTAAAGGGCCAGATTCAGGTACATGTACATTTGCGCAGCGTAACCGAGATACGCTACGCAGCCGCATTTTACCAGGCTCTACAACGAATTATGGTAGATTTTTGCCCGTGCGATATGGCGGCGTAGTCTATTTCTCGCCGCGTAATCGAAATACGCATTTAGGGGGCGTGAAGCATTTAAATTAGGCGCGTCCCCGTGGCGATTGGACTGCGCATGCTCCGTTCAGAAATTTCCCGCCGTGCATTGCGCGAAATCACGTCGATACGTCATTCGTTGTTTGAGTTGCGTCGTTTACGGACATTCCTATTCCCGGACGTTTTACGTCAAAAATAATAAAAGACTTCGGAAAACGTTGATATTCGACGCGGGAAGTCGAATTGAAGCCTGCAGCCGTATTTTCATGGTTTGAGAGTTCAGAGTAGTGAAAAAACGCGCGTAATTCGAAAGTACTCCAGTCTAACGCAAGATAGACAGGCGTAATCGCTATGTGAATCTGGCCCAAAGTGTTTAATTTTAAATATAATAATATTATATATATATATATATATATATATATATATATATATATATAAATATATATATATACACACATATATATATATATATATATATATATATATATAATTTTTTATATAAAAAAAACTGTTAAAAAGTTGTAATATAATATATATATATATATAATAAATCAGCAAAAAGTTCTTTATTGTAATATAAAATATATATATATATATATATATATATATATATATATATATATATATATATATATATATATATATATATATATATATATATATACATATATATTTAATAAATAAATCTGTAAAAGGTTCTTTATTATATTATAACCTTTTAACAGGTTTATATATATTATATAAAATAAAGGTCCTTTTACAGATTTATTATATATATATATATATACATATATATGTATATATATAAATAAAATCTGTAAAAGGTTCTTTATTATATTATAACTTTATATTATATTATAGCTTTTTAACAGGTTTATTTATAATATGTATATATATATATATATATATATATATATATATATATATATAAATGGCCTGCTCATGAAGGGGGTAAAATCTCCTGGAGCTGAAGTGATTAATTTTAAATCTAATAATATAATTTTAGTAAATAAATCTGTAATATATATATATATATATATATATATATATATAAACCTTTTACAGATTTATTCACTAAAATTATATTATTATATTTAAAATTAATCACTTTTTTTACCCCCTTCATGAGCAGGCCATTTTTTTGCTATCCGGCACAGTGCTAATTTAACTGGTAATTGCAACGCTGTACCCAGATAAAATGTATATCATTTTTTTTTTTACACAAATAAAGCTTTCTTTTGGTGGCATTTGGTCACCACTGTTTTTTTTTTTATTATTTATTATATATAAATTAAACAAAAAATAGAGCGACAATTTTGAAAATTTATAGCGTCTACAAAATAGGGGATAGATTTATGTCATTTTATAATTTTTTTTTTTTTACTAGTAATGGATCAGCGATTTTTATCGTGACTGCGACATTACGGTGGACACATCGGACACTTTTGACACCATTTTGGGACCATTGTCATTTATACAACGATAAGTGCTATAAAAATGCACTGATTACTGTAAAAAATACACTGGCAGTGAAGGGGTTAACCTGTAGGGGGCGCTGAAGGGGTTAAGTGTGTCCTAGGGAGTGTTTCTAACTGTTAGGGAGTGTGGATTGCCGTGACAAGTCATTGATCGTCTGCTCCCGATGACAGGGAACAGACGATCAGTGACCTGTCACTAGGAAGAACGGGGAGATGTTGTGTTTTCACCGTCATCTCCCCGTTCTTCAGCTCCGTGACCCGATCGCAGGACACCGGCGGGCTTTGAGTCCGCGGTGCCGCGGGCACGGTCACAGAGCTCGCGGCAAGTTCGTGTGCGCCACCACCGCCACGAGCGCAACCACCAATTTAAAGGGGAAAAGGGAGTCACCGCTCCAGGTGGGTATGCTAAGCAATCAATATCTTCTCAGGAGATGCAGGGTGCCGGCAATGCATGAGGCAAATGGTAGAGAATTTTTGAATGGACAGCCGCACTCCAAGAAACCTTGATGGTTGTCTTTATTGTAAAAAATAAATGAAATATGAACTACAAAACCCAGCAGAAAATAGGGATAGCAGCCTACGCGTTTCACACTATCAATTAGTGCTTAATCCTGGCATGATTAAGCACTTATTGATAGTGTGAAACGCGTAGGCTGCTATCCCTATTTTCTGCTGGGTTTTGTAGTGCATATGATCAATTTCTTTTTTTTACAATAAAGACAACCATCAAGGTGTCTTGGAGTGCGGCTGTCCATTCAAAAATTCTCTACCATTTACCAATTTAAAGGGGACGTGTGTATATATATATATATATATACGCCCATTTGCGCAGCCGTTCCATTCTGCCAACGTAAAAAGACGTTCGGCGGTCGGCAAGCGGTTAAAAAAAAATAATGAAGAAAGAAAGTTCCCGAGGCGATCGCCAGTTCAAACCGAGATCCCGAGTCACCCGGGACACTTCTGAAGTTGCGGTGCCACGTAGGGGCACTTTTTTTTGTGTGTTTCTTTTGAGTTCGTTAGAAGCTCCGCGCTTCAATCTTACCTTTGTTGTCGCTTTTTTTTCTTAAAATGATATTCCGCCGGCGCGCTTACCAGCGGTAAGGTTGGTGAATTACGATCGGAAGAAGCTGAGATCGGGAACGCGGGAGGGGGGGGGGGGCGCGACCTCAAACTAGCAGGAGGTACGCTCAGGAGTGATGTTAGAAAGTATAATGGTGATAGACGCTCGGAACAGACTCCTGGTTGAGGTCGATTTTTTTCGATTTTTTTCTTTAGTAGATTTTTTCTAATGATTTATTCATATTTCATTTACCTGCACGTCCGCAGTGGCTTCTGGGTTCAGGGTACGCATGAGCGCCACCCCTGGCTGACTCCGGCTGTGATTGCACACAGTGGGAACAATCCATTTGCTTCTTCGCCCTGCTTTGCAGGGAGAAGAAACAATCAGATATTTAGTATTACACCATGGACTCTTTGATGTTAACCACTACCTTTCAAAATTGTTGTTTACAAGTTAAAATCATTTTTTTTTGCTAGAAAATTACTTTGAACCCCCAAACATTATATATATATATTTTTTTTTTCTAACACCCTAGAGAATAAAATGTTGGTCGTTGCAATACTTTATGTCACACCGTATTTGCAGCACAGTAAATTTAGCCCAATTTTTTTTTATACTGTGAAAGATAATGTTATGCCGAGTAAATTGATACCCAACATGTCACGCTTTAAAATAGCTCCGGCTCGTGGAATGGCGCAAAGTTTGGCACTTAATACATCTCCATTAGCAACGTTTAAACATTTCTACAGGTTACCAGTTTTGATTTACAGAGGAGGTCTAGGGCTAGAATTATTGCTCTCGCTCTAACGATCGAGGCGATACCTCACATGTGAGGTTTGAACATATAATAAAAAAAATCCCCTTTAAGACCATTGGGCGGAAGTGACGTTTGATGCGGCTTCCGTCATCCAATGGTATTGGGTCGAGTGGGGGCCATCTTTTCCTCGCTCGGCTAGATGCCTCACAGGGGCAAGGACCCAATCGTCTTGGCATTGTACAATGTAAAATTTTAGTAGAGTAAGCTCTGCATTGTAAAATGTAACATTTAGTAGAGTGAGCACTATGTTGTACAATGTAACATTTAGTAGAGTAAGCTCTGCATTGTACAATGTAGCATTTTAGTAGAGTGAACACTATGTTGTACAATGTAACATTTAGTAGAGTAAGCTCTGCATTGTACAATGTAGCATTTTAGTAGAGTGAACACTATGTTGTACAATGTAACATTTAGTAGAGTAAGCTCTGCATTGTACAATGTAGCATTTTAGTAGAGTGAACACTATGTTGTACAATGTAACATTTAGTAGAGTAAGCTCTGCGTTGTACAATGTAACATTTAGTAGAGTAAGCTCTGCGTTGTACAATGTAACATTTAGTAGAGGTAGCACTATGTTGTAAAATGTAACATTTTAGTAGAGTAAGCTCTGCGTTGTACAATGTAACATTTAGTAGAGTGAGCACTATGTTGTAAAATGTAACATTTTAGTAGAGTAAGCTCTGCGTTGTACAATGTAACATTTAGTAGAGGTAGCACTATGTTGTAAAATGTAACATTTTAGTAGAATAAGCTCTGCGTTGTGCAATGTAACATTTAGTAGAGGGAACACTGCATTTTACTATATAGCAATATAACATTTCAGTAGGGTAAGTTCTAAATTTTAATAGAGGTAGCACTATGTTGTACAATGTAAAATTTTACTAGCGTAAGCTCTGCATTCTACAAGGTAACATTTTAGTAGCGTAAGTTCGGCATTGTACAATGTAACATTTTAGTAGAGTGAGCACTATGTTGTACAATATAACATCTCCATAGGGTAAGTTCTACATTTTAGAAGAGTGAGCACTATGTTGTACAATGTAACATTTTAGTAGAGGTAGCACTATGTTGTACAATATAACATGTCGTAGAGTAAGCTCTGCATTGTACAATGTAGCATTTAGTAGAGTGAGCACTATGTTGTACAATGTAACATGTAGTAGAGGGAGCACTATGTTGTACAATGTAACATTTAGTAGAGGGAGCACTGCATTTTACTATATAGCAATATAACATTTCAGTAGGGTAAGTTCTACATTTTAGTAGAGGTAGCACTATGTTGTACAATGTAGCATTTTAGTAGAGTAAGCTCTGCATTGCACAGTGTAGCATTTTAGTAGAGGGAGCACTATGTTGTACAATGTAACATTTAAGAAGAGGGAGCACTGCATTTTACTATATAGCAATATAACATTTCAGTAGGGTAAGTTCTACATTTTAGTAGAGGTAGCACTATGTTGTACAATGTAGCATTTTAGTAAAGTAAGTTCTGCATTGCACAATGTAGCATTTTAGTAGAGGTAGCACTATGTTGTACAATGTAAAATGTTACTAGCGTAAACTCTGCATTCTACAAGGTAACATTTTAGTAGCGTAAGCTTGGCATTGTACAATGTAACATTTTAGTAGAGTAGGCACTATGTTGTACAATGTAGAATTTTAGTAGAGGTAGCACTATGTTGTGCAATGTAACATTTTAGTAGAGTAGGCACTATGTTGTACAATGTAGCATTTTAGTAGAATAAGTACCACTTTGCACAATGTAACATTTCAGTACGGTATAGCATCTTATACATTTTTTTTCTGCAGTAAAACCACGAATAAACCACTTTTGATATTTTTCAAAACATTTTCTTCCTTTTTTTTTTTTTTTTTTTTAAGTCAGACGCAGCACTTAACGTTCCCACTAAGAAAAAGAAAAAAAAAAACGACAAAATATGAAAAAGACACATATATATATATATTTATATGGGGAAAAAACTCAAGCTGCACTAAAATGCCAATTATATGGTCTTCCGGTCAGCTGTAGAGGTCACCGAGGATCAGTTTTGGGTCGTTTTCCAGCAGAATGTAACAGTAAACGAAGTAGCGTCTGATCTTATTAGCGGTGAGTAGGTAGTAAGTATGACGTCTCTGCGTTTCCTAATGGCTGCAGCTTGTCAAAGGCATCAAAGTATCTCTTTCACATTGTCAGAGTTTTTTTTTTTTTCTCTCTTTCTTTTTCTCAGAAACGCTGAGAATATTCAGGGCAGCGAGCGCGGCGATACATAAAACAGGTCAGCGCATTAATAAGTACAAGTTATTGTCAAATTAAATGTCGGAAAGTCTTCTAATGATTTAAATTGACAAGTGGCGCGCTCCAGTCTATCAACATCATAACCCGGAATGAAGAGACGGTGTTGAGATGAAAACACATATTTGAAGGGTAATTGGTGTTCAGTTGTGCTGGAAAACAAAAATGCTCATTTTACCGGCGAGAAATTCCCCCAGAATACCTTGTCATGCAAATTTACAATATTTAAAGGGAGGCTTCCTTTTTATTTATTTTTTATGTATGCCTTTTATTTATATTTATTAATTTATTTGTATTTATTTATTGGAATTTATAAAATATTTTTTTTAAGTATGTATGTATGTATGTATGTATTTTTTCCTTTTTTTTTATTCATGCCTTTATTTATATTTATTAATTTATTTGTATTTATTTATTGGAATTTATAAAATTATTTTTATGTATGTATGTATTTATTTTTTCCTTCTTTTATTTTTTATTTATGCCTATATATATATATATATATATATATATATATATATATATATATATATATATATATATATATATATATATATATATATATATATATTTGTATTTATTTATTTGAATTTATTAATTTATTTTTTATGAATGTGTTTATTATGTATTTATATTTTTTATTTTTTTTATTTATGTATTTATTTGATATTAATTTATGCATATTTATTTATTTGTGTTTATTCATTTATTTTTATGTATATATGTATGTATTTATTTATTTATTTGTATTTATGTATTTAAGTTTATTCATTTATTTTTATGTATGTATGTATGTATGTATGTATTTATTTATATTTATTCATTTATTTGCATTTAACTATTTGAATGTATTAATTTATTTTTATGTACATATGTATTTATTTTTTCCTTTTTATTTTTTTTTATTTATGCCTACATATATATATCAAGAAAATATTTGATATAAAGAACTACTCTATTAGACATCTGTATGACAGGAGACTAAAATAAACAATAATAATTATATATTTTTATATATAATAATAATTAAAAAAAATGATTTACTAAACTATAATTGGGGAAATAAAAAAATAATAATACAAAAAAATTAAATAATAATAAATAAAGATATATATTTAAAAAATATATATACATTTATTTGTATGTATTCATTTGAATTTATTCATTTATTTTTACGTATGTATGTATTTATTTGTATTTATTCATTTATTTGTATTTTTTTTTATTTATGTATTTATTTGTATATATTCATTTACTTGTATTTATTTATTTATTTAAATTTATTTATTCATTTTTATGAATGTATGTATTTATTGATTTATTTGTATTTATTATTTATTTTTATTTATGTATGTATTTATTTATTTTATATATGTATTTATTTACAGTATTTGTATTTATTTTATTTTTTTTACACGTAAAAGCCACAAGCTTATTGCAGACATCAAGCATCTTTAATGCTATTTAAAGTGAAGCTTCAGACCCCATTCTCTGCCCCCCCCCCCCTTCTGTGCCACCATTATGGTGCATGCGCAGATATTTTTTGGCAGCCGTCGGCTCCCAAAAAAAGCCCTTCGGCACCCCCCTGCGCATGCGCAGGATATTTCCAGAAGGGCATTTGTGAGGTCGGGCCTCGTCCAACACCGGTGCCTGACCCTAACAAATGCCCTTCCGGAGGAATGGTCAAACATTCCCATAGACACACGCAAGAAAAAGTATCCTGCGCTTGCGCAGGGGTGCGAAGGGCTTTTTTTTGGGGAGCTGACGGCTAGGCAGAGCCCTTCGGCATATCTGCGCATGCGCCATGATGGTGGCACAGGAAGGGGGGGCAGAGAATGGGGCCTGAAGCTGCACTTTAAATAGCACTAAAGATGTTTGCAATAAGCTTGTGGCTTTTCATGTGTAAATATATATATATATATAAATAATAATAATACATATATAAAAATAAATAAAAAATACAAATAAATAGATAAAAACGAATAAATACATACATACATAAAAAAAATTAAAAAAAATAAAACAATATAAATTAATATATACAAATAAATACATAAATAATACATAGCACATCTATAAACCATGCACCATATGCATACTGCACCCCTAAACCATGTGCATAGCACACCTCTAAACCCTGCACCCTGTGAATACACATCCCTAAACCCTGTGCATAGTGCATCCCCAAACCTTGCAATCTGTCTCTAGCACACCCCTGAATCCTGTGCATTGCACACCCCTCAACCCTGTGCACAAAGCACCCCTAAACCATGTGCATAGCACACCTCCCAACCCTGCACCCTGTGAATACCACACCCCTGAACCCTGAGCATAGTGTACTTTTGATTCTTGCACCCTTTACATAGCACACTCCTGAACCCTACACCCTGTGTGTAGCCCAGCCCTGAATCCTGTGCATAGTGCATCCCCGAACCCTGCACCCTGTCTCTAGCACACCCCTAAACCCTGTGCAGAGCACATTCCTGAACCCTGTGCATAGCACACTCCTGAACCTTTCACCCTGAGCTTAGAGTACTTCTGAATGCTGCACCCTGTATATAGCACACTCCTGAACCCTCTGTGTCACGTACTCCTGAACTCTACACCCTGTGTGCAGCACACTCCTGAATCCTGTGCATAGCACATCCCTGAACATTGCACCTCATGCACAGTGCACCCATGAACTTAGTGCATAGCACACCACTGAACCCTGTGCATAATACACCCCTAAAACCTGTGCATAGCACAACTCTTAACCTGCACCCTGTGTGTAACGCACTCCTGTACACTGTAACCTCCCCCCCAGTCCACCCTTGAACCCTGCACCCTGTATGTACAGTAGCACACCCCTAAGCCCTAAACTCTGTGCATAGCATGGCTCTGACCCCTGCAATCTATGCGTAAAGCACTCCTGAACCCTAAAACTGGAACCCTGTGTATTGTGCACTCAACCCTCCACCCTGTGTGTAGTGTGACCTTAAACCCTGCAACCTGTGTGTGGCATACTCCTGAACCCTGCACCCTGTGCATAGCCCACCCTTAAACCCAAAGCCTGGTGCAGCCCTGATTCCTGCATAGGGCATTCCTAAGTTCTGAACCCTGCATTCTGTGTATAATGTACTCCTGAACCTTGCACCCTGTAGGTGGCACACCTCTGAACCCCGAACCCTATGCTTAGCACATCCCTGAACCCTGCACACTGTACGTAGTGCACCCCTAAACACAGAAACCCTGTACGTAGTGCACCCCTGAACCCTGAAGGCTGCACCCTGTGCATAGTACACCCTTGAACCCTGAAGGCTGCACCCTGTGCTTAGTACACCCCTGAACTCTGAAGGCTGCACCCTGTGCTTAGTACACCCCTGAACTCCTCTGGTATCAGACTAAATACATGTAAAAACCTAAAAAAAAAAGAGACATACACAACGGAAACATAAAATACAAAGAAAAAAAAGAAAAAAGAAAAACAAAAAAAGGGCAATGCAGCGTGGGATGAAAAGATACCTAACAACTACTTACAGCGGTAAATGAACAGAATGAAGGTAATGAAGACGAGATCGGAGGATCGGCGTCTAAGTTGGGGAAATAAGGCATTTCTTAGCAACGGGGAGAGTAAAGTTGCCCATTAAAGTCTAGCAAGCAAAAGGTTGATATTTATGAGGCTTATAATGATTTGTTTTCCTTTACCGTGTCTTTTTGCTGTTATTTATGTAGGTTGTGTTCGTTTTTATGTTTTATCTCCCTGCAGTACTAACAAACTGCTGATTATTAGACTTTTGTTGGATAATACAAATAACCTGAAGATAGAGGGAGATGTTGTTCTAATGGAGGCCACTGGGGGCACTATTTCTTTAGAGAGTTCCTTCTTATTCTATAATAATAATCCAACATATGTTCATGCAGTATGATGCAAAATCTGTTGATGATTTATAAGAAAGAGTATATATATATAAAAAAAAATCTGTTCATGTAAAACAAATAAAAAATATATATATATATATATATATATATATATATATATATATATATATATATATATATATATATATATATATATATATATATATATATATAATTTTTTATATAAAAAAAACTGTTAAAAAGTTATAATATAAATATATATATATATATATATATATATATAATAAATCAGCAAAAAAGTTCTTTATTGTAATATAAAATATATATATATATATATATATATATATATATATATATATATATATATATATATATATATATATATATATATATATATATATATATATATATATATATATATATATATATATATATATATATATACATATATATATATATTTAATAAATAAATCTGTAAAAGGTTCTTTATTATATTATAACCTTTTAACAGGTTTATATATATTATATAAAATAAAGGTCCTTTTACAGATTTATTTATTATATATATATATATATATATATATATATATATATATATATATATATATATATATATATATATATATATATAAAATAATATATATATTTCTGTAAAAAAAATAACAACAGATATATATATATATTATATAAATCGGCTGATGATTAATAAGGAATAGTATATAAAGGAATATTCCTTTCTGTAAAAATAAATCATAAATAATAAAAAAAATGTGTGTGTGTATATATATATATATATATATTCATGCAGTGTGAATCAAAATCTGATTGATAAGGAATAGTATATAAAGGAATATTCCTTCCTTTAAAGAAATAAAAAAATAATAATATATATCTATATCTATATATATATATATCTATGGGCCAGATTCAGGTACATCTGCGCATTATTGGACCGGCGTAGCGCACCGCCTTTACGTTAGACTGGCGCAATGTAGCGGCGCAATCACCCTCTTCTCGTCGCTTTTACGCAGAAATGCGGAAAGGCGGAGTAATACAAATTGGGAGGGACGTGGGCGTGTTACATTGAAATGAGCCGTGACCCCATGCAAATGAAGGGCCGGCCGGCTCGCGCATGCGCGCTTGAAGGAGACCATGGTCGGCACCTCTGTGCGCATGCTCACAACTCGGGAACGGCGCAATCAGTGAAATTGGAAGTGGACCCGGGCAACTTAGTGAACTACGCAGACAGCATAAATAGACAGAGACAAACGCACTTCCTTTGCAAAAGTACATCCCTTTGTATCCCTCCCTATACAGCAAGGTGCTTTTGTTCTGTTGTTTGTTAGCGTTTGTTTGTTTGTTTGTTTGTTTGTGACGTGTCTTTGAGATATTTGGGGACTGTTTTGCAGAGTGTCTTTTGTCGTTTCTGTGTTTTCTTTGTTGTGTTTCTTTTTAAATTATATTTTTGCTGGGCATTTTTTTATTTTTTTTGGTTCTGTTTGTGTATGATTTTGGAATGTGGGGGTGACATTCCTGCCGGAAAAGGGGTGTCACCCTCATTTGTGGTGGAGAAGTGATCCCCAGGTCCGTGTGAATGGTGTATGAATGTACAGTGACATAATTGGAGCCGTGGCGTGGCGTTGCTGCTCACAAGTCCTGCATGGTGGGCTGGTGCCAATCCAATGTGATGAGGATGTGGTGTGTGTGTGCTAGGGACCACAGTGGTGGGCATGCATGCATTCTCATTGTGCCATGATTAATGTGTGTGTTTAATGTGCAAAGATGCATAATGTGACCTGGCATGAGATGGGGTCATTAGATGGGGTACCAGTGCATATGCAGAGTCACCTTGAAGGGAAAAGACAGGAGGATGTTAGTAGTGCATGTGCCCCTTGTGATGTGTGCATCATGGGGGGGGGGGGCAGTCATGCCTGCCACCCATGTCACTCACCAACCAGCCAGCTGTCCCCATACATGTTCTGTTCGAAATCTGTGGGGATGGGGCTCTGATTGTATATGTAGCTGTCATGGGTGTCATGGGTGGTGTCATGTGTTGGGCTCCTGCAAGGTTGTGGTAATTCCAGGATGGCATGAGGGGTGAATCTGAAGATGCGAGACACCTCAGAATCACTCATGCCATAGATGTCTATGCGTGTGTGATATATCCTCTCCCGTGAAGAGTGAAGAGTGAGGGGCTTGTATCAGATAAGAATATTGTATTAGATTAGATTAATAAAAAGTAAAAAAAAAAAAAACATCTCCCGTGCCCTCCTCAGTGCCCTCCTCCGTGCCCTCCTCCTTCTTTGCTCATCTAAAGTCAGTAGTATAGCTATGGGCATGGATGCCACTGGCATGTTGGCATACAGATTGTTGGGCAGCACGTGTGACTGCTGAGCTCCTCACTAACAGTGTTGCTTTATGTGACATGTAGACGATTTTTGTCTTTTTAGAGCAGCTTTTCTATGGTCTAATTTTAGACAGGACATTTTGCTGTTGCGCACACCGCGTCGCCTGCTCTGTCCCAACGTTGTTTTGTGGATCCCCGTAAGTCCCTCATTAGCATATTTGACTAGCAAATCAATGGTCTGTCTAGCGCAGTTTTGCGCGGACGGATGCGCCTGTCTAACGAAATTACGCTGGACAAAAAAAAGTAGATTTCTTGCGTATCTCGTTCTGGGGATGCCGCGCATCGAAACGCACACGCACATTTAGACTTACGCACGCGCATCTCCTGTTGCGCAGGCGTAATCGCTCTGTGAATCTGGGCCATTGTTTTTTTTTTATCTATTATTATTTTTTTTACTATTCCTCATCAGTCATCAACAGATTTTGCATCATACTATATGAATATATATATTGGCCCAGATTCATAGAGCGATTACGCCTGTCTAACTGGTGTTAGACAGGAGTAATTTCAAATTTCGCGCGCCGTATCACTAGTTTGAATCCTCAAACCATGATACGGCGACTTCGGGCTTCGATCCGAGAGGCTTACGTCTTCGTAAGCCTTCGGATCTACGCTGCGATATTTTTGCGGCCGCTGGGAGGAGTTTGCGTCGTTTTGATGCGTCCCGATATGCAAATGAGTTTTTACGGCGATCCACAAAGATACGAGCGGTCTTCGCAATCGCTTACGTCTATTTTTTTTTACGTACTGTTAGACCAGCTTTTTGCTGGTCTAACGGTGCGTAGCCCATGTTAAGTATGGCCGTCGTTCCCGCGTCGAATTGAATTTATTTTTTGTTTTTTTACGTAAGTCGTTCGGGAATAGAAATGTCCGTAAACGACGCTACTCAAACAACGAATGACGTAACGGCGTGATTTTGCGCAATGCACGGCGGGAAATTGGCAAACGGAGCATGCGCAGTTCGATCGCCGCGGGAACGCGCCTATTTTAAATGCTTCACGCCCCCTACTCGCGTAGATGGATTGCGACGGGAGAAATACACTACGCCGCCGTCGTTTACTGGACAAAATCTACCTGGATTCCACGTAGAGCCAGGTAAAAAACGGCGGCGTAGTGTATTTCTGATACGCTACGATAATCCAATTCTATCTGAATCTGGGCCAATATTTTTGCAATTTTTTTTTCTAAATTAAATGTGTCTTTACACATATTTAGTATAATATATTTTATTTAAAATAAAAATAGTATCAATAATATATATATATATATATATTTACTTTTTTTGTTCTATTAAATAAGTAGGGCCAGATTCAGAGAGCCGTAACTCCCGTGTAACTGGTGTTAGACTGGAGTAATTTCAAATTACGCGCGTTTTCTAGCTAGTCGGAAACCTCAAACCATGAATAGACGGCTGCGGGCTTCAATTCGACTGGATTACGTGTTCGTACGCCTTCAGATCTACGCTGCAATAAAATTACGCCCGCTGGGTGGACTTGCCGCCGTTTTCCGCGTCGGGGTATGCTAATGAGCTTTTGCCGGCGATCCCACCAAAATACGATCTTCAATCGCAATCTCTTACGGCACCTTTAGTCATCTTTTCGCTGCGTAACACTATACCAGCTTTTCGCTGCTCTAATATTAGACAGCCCGTGTTAAGTATGGCCGTCGTTCCCGCGTCGAATATCAACGTTTTCCGACGTCTTTTTTTTTTTTTTTTTTACGTAAGTCGTCCGGGAATAGGAATGTTCGTAAACGACGCTACTCAAACAACGAATGACGTAACGACGTGATTTGGCGCAATGCGCGGCGGGAAATTTCTGAACGGGGCATGCGCAGTTCGATCGCCGCGGGGACGCGCCTAATTTAAATGCTTCACGCCCCCCAATCGTGCATTTCGATTACGCGGCGAGAAATAGACTACGCCGCCGTAGCGTACGGGCAAAAATCTACCAGGATTCGGTGTAGAGCCTGGTGAAATACGGCAGCGTAGAGTATTTCGATTACGCAGCGCAATATTAAGTGTATCTGAATCTGGCCCGTAGTGTATATATATATATATATGTATATATTGCTTTTTTTACTGTGAAAATCTGTGAATGTCAGTGCTTCTCTTCGGTTACATGTTGTCATGTTTGTGGCTGTTTTATTTTTATTTTTTTATGTGCACATTTTGGACCTCATGTAAAACCACAAAGCAATTGCCTTTTTTTTTTTTTGTTGTTGTTCTCTTGATATGCCAAATTTAAAAATTGCTTCTTTTATGATGTTGTTATAAGTTTGATCAACGTTTTCTGTTTAGCATCTCCCGGTCCAGATGGGCCGACACAAAGCTGTGAAATGTGGAAGCCAAACTACATTGCATCAGCACTGTAGGAATAGAAACACAGTAAAAGTTCGGATTGCGGGGATAATTCGATCCAGAAACATGCTTGTAATCCAAAGCGCTTGTATATCAAAGCATTTTTTACAGGGTATAAAAGAGAAAAAAAAAGTGTAGCAATAAGTTGCTAAATTATGTCCCTTCATTAACCACTTCAGCCCCGGATCATTATGCAGCTAAAGGACCTAGCCAGTTTTCGCGATTCGGCACTGCGTCGCTTTAACTGACAATTGCGCGGTCGTGCGACGTGGCTCCCAAACAAATCTGGCGTCTGTTTTTTTCCCACAAATAGAGCTTTCTATTGGTGGTATTTGATCACCTCTACAGTTTTTATTTTTTGCGCTATAAACAAAAATAGAGCGACAATTTTTGAAAAAAAAAATTCCTTTTTGCTGTAATAAATATAAAAAAAAAAAAGATATATATATATAAAAAAAAAAATCCTCAGTTTAGGCCGATACGTATTCTTCTACCTATTTTTGGTAAAAAAAAAAAATCGCAATAAGCGTTTATCAATTGGTTTGCGTAAAATGTATAGCGTTTACAAAATAGGGGGTAGTTTTATGTCATTTTTATATTTTTTTTACTACTAATGGCGGCGATCAGCGATTTTTTTCATGACTGCGACATTACGGCGGACACATCGGACAATTTTGACACATTTTTGGGATCCTTGTCATTTTCACAGCGAAAAGTGCTATAAAAATGCACTGATTACTGTGAAAATGACAATTGCAGTTTGGGAGTTAACCACTAGAGGGCGCTGTAGGGGTTATGTGTGACCTCATATGTGTTTCTAACTGTAGGGGGGCGGGGCTGGACGTGTGACGTCACTGATCATCTTTCCCTATATCAGAGAACAGGAACGGGGAAGGTGTTTTTACACTCACCTCTCCCCGTTCTTCAGCTCCTGTGACCGATCACAGGACATCGGCGGCGATCGGGTCCACCGGTCCCACGGCCGCGTTCACGGAGCTTCAGACCGGGCCTCAGGCGCGTGCCCGCGTGGCCCACTGCTGGGCACTTAAAGGGGACGTACAGGTACGTGCCTGTGCCCAGCCGTGCCATTCTGCCGACGTAAATGTGCAGGAGGCGGTCCTTAAGTGGTTAAATGTAACCATATTGCTACACTAATGCCGTGTACACACAATCGGTTTGTCTGATAAAAACAGACAACTGAACACAGACGGACTGTTTTCATCGGACAAACCGATCAACGCTATTTTTAGCCGTTGTGTTTGCCGCAATTTTCGGCCGCTAGCGCCACGGTTTTAACCCCCGCTAGGGGTTAAAAACACCTGCAAAACGCAGCAAAGCGGGAGGCACAACCCCGTTGTTTTTAATGGGAAGGGGCGCTCTAGGTGCGGTATTAATACCGCTCTTACCGCGCCACAAAGACAGTAGCGGCTCTTTCAGGGCGCATTGCAGGCGCTCTTTTTAGCGCGATAGTGCCTGCACAGCGTCCCCAGTGTGAAAGCAGCCTTACAGTTCTTTCAATCAAATATTTTCTTGAAAATATCACACAGCAAGGAAGGGTGGGAAACTCAATTACCGTATTTATCGGCGCATAACGCGCACTTTTTTCCCCTTAAAATCAGGGGGAAATCGTTGGTGCGTGTTATACGCTGATCCCCGCTTCCCATGCTGTGTTTGAACGCCGCCGCCGCCGACATATACCGAGCGCAGTACACTCAGGTACACTCGGGCAGGTTCGGCTCACTCGTGGTTACGCCTCCTAGCCTTTATGCGAGAGAAGCCGAGCGTGCCCGAGTGTACTGCGCTCGGTATATGTCGGCGGCGGCGTTTAAAAAAACAGCACGGGAAGCGGGGATCGGCTCAAAAACAGCGCGGGAGAAGCGGGGAGGACACCACCAAGGCCGCAGATGGACGCAGGACCGGACAAGGCCGCCGATGGATGCCGGGCCAGACACCGACGATAGGAAGATAAATACGGTTATAAAAAATATTATATAACATTATAATTTATTTATATGTAATAAAAAAATTCCCTGACAATACACATTGGTTCCCGTTTAGAAAAAAGTCTTCACCGCTTCAAAACGCACAAATTGGGGTCGACGATCCGTCTCATTTGATTTACCGATCTGTAAATGTAGATAGTCTGCGGCCACTTCCAATCATCTGTTCTTTTATTTGTTCTTTAGAACGGGCATATGACCAGACACCCCCCCACCCCCCCCCCCCATACTCGTCTAAGATGTGACGCAGTGCGGTTTTCAGACCGTTGTAGGAACAAACCACAAAGGGCGACAAAATGGTGTCACTTTGGCCGCGCGCTGTCAGTCTGGTGGCAAGTGTTGAGTCGTGATTTGTGGCGACCATCCAGCGTGAAACTTTAATTAGATTCATTGGGTAATACATTATCTTTGGCAAGATTATTAAACAAAACCCAACAAGGCCGGAAGGCGAGGGATCAGAAAGCCGCGAGTTTGCTAACTTGTATCAACTATGTTTATTTTTTTTGGAAAGTCAAAGTGGACACAAGAGTAAAAACGCATGGGGGGGGTCACCCTAGTGTCCTCGGCTATTACATTGAGGGTCTAGTCATTTCAGCAGATCTGCACTCTATGTGGTTGACATACCGGGAAGCAGTGGCGGCTGGCGGCATCATTTTTTTTTGGGGAGGGGCGGCAAACACTATGGGCCGGATTCACAGACATCGGCGCATATTTATGCCGCCGTAGTGTATCTCTTTTGCGCTGCGCCGACGCATCGCAGAGAGGCAAGCATGGAATTCACAAGGCAAATTCTCCCAACCCTGCGCCGGCGTAGCGTATATTTCGTAGGCGTAAGTGGAAGTAGGTGGAAGTGGGCGTGATCCATGCTAATGAAGCGTGAACCCATGAAAATGATGGGCCGGGCGCCAGACAAGTACTTAAACCAAACTGCGCATGCGTCAAGACATGGACGTATCCCCGTGTGCATGCGCACAACCACGTCGGAACAACTGCCTAAGATACGCCGGATCACTGTGCACGCCGTGAACGTAACCTACGCCCAGCCAGACCCACGTCGGCCCATATTCACAGACGTCCAACGTACAATACGTAGGCTTGTGTTCCCTGGTCCATACCTCTGCATGGGTTGCTCCTCATCTATGGGGAATAACTTTACACCGAACGCAAAACTTACGCAAACCGCGTAAATCATGCGCCGGGCGCACGTACGTTCGTGAATCGGCGTATCTCCCTCATTTGCATATTTGAATAGAAAATCAATGGGAGCGCCACATGCGTCAAGCATAAATATGCGCCCACTCTACGCCGGCGTAGGTAATTTACGTTGGTAGGATGAAGTCTGTTTTTAGGCGTATATCTTAGTTTGTGGGTTCGGCGCACAGATACAACGGCGCATATTTGTACTTACGTGGCGTATCTGGAGTTACGTCTGCGTAAGTGCCTTGTGAATCCGGGCCTAAATGGCTATATATGGGCCTCCTCCAAATGATGGCATTCAGGTGTACAGTATAATGTGAACGAGTATGAAGTACATCGTACCCCTACCCATTAACTTGGGCGAGAAAAAAAAAACGCACTAGGTTTTTAAAGTAATTTATTAGGTAGTTTCGGGGGTCTCTGCTCTATCCGGCCTCTTCTCCCGCTCTCTGGTTCTTCTCCCGCTCTCCGGTTCTTCTGCCGGGCTCCCCCGCTATCTTCTACTCTTTTGCCAGCTCTTCATTTTCTTCCCTTTTCTCTTCTTCCGATGTTGACACAATGCTCTCTCCCGTTGTAATGCCGTGTGCGTGGTGCGCAATGACTTATATAAGCATGGGACGGAGTCTTGGGGTGACCCCGCCCCGTATGACGTCACAGTCGCATCACACCCCGGGCGGTGACGTTATAATGGCCATGGTTTTGGACTGGGATGTCCAACAAAGTCATAGGTGTGATGGTCGGGGGTCCCCAGCGTTTGGCTATGTAGAGTAGCTATCCCTAGATCTTGATCTATATCAGGGGTCTCCAAACTTCAGCCCTGGGGCCGGATTTGGCCCTCTTCTTGCATTAATCTGGCCCTTGGAGCACCACAAGCCGGTTCTATAAAGGCATCTATATACTTGTTTTAGATTAGTAACTCAAAAAGCCATGTTGATGAGGACAAGGGCCTCTTCCCGACAACTCTGGTCATTGGTTGTCGCGGTTTGCAGGGGGGGCTTATCGGAATCTGGGAGCCCCCTTTAATAGGGGGGCCCCCAGATCCCAGCCCCCCTCCCTATGTGAATGAGTATGGGGCACATCGAACCCTTACCCATTCACCTGGGGGGGGAAAGGTGTCAATAAAAAAAAAACACACTAGACAGGCTTTTAAAGTAATTTATTAGACAGCTCTGGGGGTCTCTTCCGACTTCTCCACTCTCTCCAGCCACTTCTCCCACTCTCCGGTTCTTCTCCCGGGCTCCTCCGCTATCTTCTGCTCTTTTGCCTACTCTTTTGCTAGCGGTTGCCCATTCTTTTCCGTCTTCTTCCCTCTTCTCTTCTTCCGATGTTAACACGACGCTCTCATTTACACGGTGCGCAACGACTTATATAGGCACGGGGGTGGAGTCACCGGGTGACCCTACCCCTGATGACGTCACAGTGCCATCACGCCCCGGGGCTGTGACGTCATAATGGCCATGGTTTTGGACTGGGATGTCCAACAATGTCATAGGTGTGATAGTCGGGGGTCCCCAGTGTTTTTGGCTATGTAGAGAAGCTATCCTTAGATCTTGATGTATATCAGGGGTCTCCAAACTGCGGCCCTGGGGCCGGATGTGGCCCTTTTATTGCCTTAATCCAGTCCTTGGGGCACTATTCCATCCACTGACACCAACAAAAGGGTGCAATTCCTTCCATTGACACCAACTATGTGGCACTAGTCCTCCCACTGACGCCAAAGATATGGTATTGTTTACTCCCTCTGGACACCTGGACATGTTTGACTCCCAAAAGGCCACAGTCCGGCCCCCCCTAAAGTCTGAAGGATAGTGAACTGGCCCCTAGTAACTCAAAAAAGCCAAGACAACCAAAGCAAATCTCCAATCTACAAGAAATGGCCGCAATCTCACTCAAAGTATTTCCCTCTTGGCAGGTTTCCTTTAAGGTGCAATCAAGACCCCCCCCCCCCCCCTTCTAAAGAGAGTTTGTTTTTTCGACGTCTGGTTTAGATAATACCCGTGAAAAAAAAATCCACAATTTTGAGTCGGATGACAAGCCTTGGAAACTAAAAGCCTGCCATTAACAAAAGGTTAAAAGCTCGCGGAAGCTTCCGTTCTGAGGTGTCTCGCCACTAGGAGACACTACTTTAATGAGTCAAGCGCAATGGCTTTAATGGTTCCTCTTTAAACCTTTTTTTTTTTTTTTGATTGGCAGCAGCACTTAGTCCTCACCGTGTCCTCACTGATGTAAATCACCCGACTTCTACCATCTACAATTTAGTTGCGGTAATAAATTAACGTGACTGCCTTCTAAGAGTCTACCCGTTCATTTTCAGTAAGCCCAAGATGCAAAAAAAGATTGCTATGGATTGAGTCTTGGAGGAAAACCGGATGATTTAAGGGATCATTGAGTCTTAGGTTAGGGTTGGGGGTTGGGGTTAGGGGCTGGGGTTAGGGGTTAGGGTTACGGTTAGGGGTTAGGGTTAGGGTTAGGGTTAGGGGTTAGGGTTAGGGGTTAGGGTTGGGGTTAGGGTTAGGGTTAGGGTTGGGGTTAGGGTTAGGGGTTAGGGTTGGGGTTAGGAGTTAGGGGTTAGGGGTTAGGGTTAGTGGTTAGGGTTGGGGTTAGGGGTTAGGGGTTAGGGTTAGGGTTAGGGGTTAGGGGTTAGGGTTAGGGTTAGGGTTGGGGTTAGGGTTAGGGTTAGGGTTGGGGTTAGGGTTAGGGGTTAGGGTTGGGGTTAG
>CM056057.1:210520128-210650128 GCA_029574335.1 Rana kukunoris
AAGATCTTTATCAGGCTGAAACATTTGCAGGTAAACAGCAGAACCTCCCCTTTGCGCTCCCGCCCATCACCGCCGCGCGGAAAGACGCGGCTTCGGCCAATTCGCACTTCGAAAAATCACGTCACCTCGCAAAAACTTTACCGAACGTTCTCTTGATTAGATTACGAGCCCAGCGGAATATTCAGCCCCGGCATCTGCAGAAATACCTCCCGATATAATGAAGATGTAAGTGCCTTAAATTGGTCTGATTAAGAGATTGTCATACACCGAGCATATGGAGAGCCGTCTGTCAGCAACGCGTCAGGGAGGCCACCTTTCCTGAGCTTTCAGGGAATTTTAGTACCTCGAATATTTTTTTTCTTGAACTATTTTTCATCATTTATTTTTTTAAATCAAGATCTTGTTTTTTTTTTTTTGGCCTTCACCCCATTGTCTGTAATTAGTCTCCTCCGCCATCGCTGTGCGTTTGTGTTGTTTCTTGCATCTGATCAATTATCTGAACGCCGTGAAGTGATACTGGCAGCTCAAATTAGGGATGTAATTTGGTGACGCACAATTTACGCCCAGCGATCCGCGAAAAACATCAGCTGTTTGTTCAGCCACGCATCGTGGGGAAGAAGATGGAAGGGCAAGATCCAAGGGTGGTGACCAAGAACGTCGAGGATCCACTGCAAAAAAAACGGAGATACAAAACAAGAAAAATATTAATAGTTTTAAAATTATTGTTCACTAAAAAAATAAATAAAATTAAAGCGCAACTCCCAGCAAAAAAATGAAATGGGGCAAGGGTCAACTACATATTTTGTCTAGAGGGTGAGGAGAAAGCTTAAACTCATGTGATCCTTCGTTCCATTGGAAAACTTTGGTCCCCCGTGGTCCAGCCTGTCAATCGAAGAAATGTAAACCATGCATGGAGATAGATAATGGTGTACACAGCCGGTTTTCCAATGAAGTGGGGCTGTGCCGGCATGGCACGGCATGGGTCAACTACATAGGGGTGAACAGAAAGCTTAAACTCACATGATCCTTTGTTCCATTGGAAAAGTTGGTCCCCCGTGGTCCAGCCTGTCAATCGAAGAAATGTAAACCATGCATGGAGATCGATAATGGTGTACACAGCCGGTTTTCCAATGAAGTAGGGTTGTGCCGGCATGGCACGGCACGAGTCAAATACATATTTTGTCTAGGGGTAAAGAGAAAGCTTAAACTCACCCAATCCTCCATTACATTGGAAAACGTTGGTCCCCCGTGGTCCAGCCTGTCAATCGAAGAAATGTAAACCATGCATGGAGATAGATAATGGTGTACACATCCGGTTTTCCAATGAAGTGGGGCTGTGCTGGAATGGCACCGCATGGGTCAACTACATAGGGGTAAAGAGAAAGCTTATACTCACCCGATCTTTCATTCCATTGGAAAACTTTGGTCCCCCATGGTCCAGCCTGTCAATCGAAGACATGTAAACCATGCATAGAGATCGATAATGGTGTACACAGCCGGTTTTCCAATGAAGTGGGGCTATGCCGGCATGGCACGGGTCAACTACGTGTTTCGTCTAGAGGGTTGAGAAGAAAGCTTAAACTCACCTGATCCTTCGTTCGATTGGAAAACTTTGCTCCCCCGTGGCCAGGCTGTTATTCGAAGAAATGTAAACCATGCATGGAGATCGATAATGGTGTACACAGCTGGTTTTCCAATGAAGTGGGGCTGTGCCGGAACGGTACGGGTCAACTACATGTTTTGTCTAGGGGGTGAAGAGAAAGCTTAAACTCACCCGATCCTTTGTTCCATTGGAAAACTTTGCTCCCCCGTGGTCCAGCCTGTCAATCGAAGAAATGTAAACCGTGCATGGAGATAATGGTGTACACAGCCGGTCAAGCGTGGCAACGGCACGTACATAGGCTCCGCCTTACATGTTCCATTACAACTGACGTCACCGTGGTCCAGCCTGGACTGTTCCTGGTCTATGGAGCCTGCTCTGGGCTTTATGACATCAGGAACATAAGACATCCAAGACCGCTGGGTCGCAGGGGTGTTGGCTGGAAGGATCAGAAGTTTAGGTAAGTGCATCTCCTATCTCCTCTTTCATAGCCACTTGCTAACCAGGCCTATTATGGAACATTTTGCTTACAAGTTTAAGTTTAGTATTTATACTGGGGGACAGACTGACCTGGGGGGGGATTATACTAAGGCACAGACTGACCTGGAGGTGGGGGGGGTTATACTGGGGCACAGACTGATCAAGGAGGAATTGTACTGGAGAGCAAACTGACCTGGGGGGGACTGTACTGGGGTACAGACTGACCTGGGGGGAGGGGACTGTACTGGGGGACAGACTGACCTTGTTTGATTTATCTACACACCTAAAGCTTCTTCCATTAGTAACACAATTTGGCCACACCCACCCTTCATCACAGGACGCTGAATGTGCTGCAATACTACTCCTATTGGGGCACCCAAAGATGATGTCAATGACCCAGCATGCCCTCAGTCAATGATGTCACAAGGGGACAGGTTCACCAGGTGACATCACAGGGTGGCCCTCTCCCCTTAGTTATTAAAGAGCAGGATCTGGAGGCTGCCTTGTTAAAGGGGGCTTTTAGATTCCGATAAGCCATCTGCCTGCAGACCCCACAACCACCGGCCAGAGTTTTGGGGAAAAGGGCTCTTGTCCTTGAATAATTTTTCCCATTATGGGCGTGAGTGGGGCCCCATATCAAGTTTTGCCTTAGGCCCCGTACACACGACCAAGCTTCTCGGCAGAATCCAGCGGGAAGCTCGCTGGGATCCATATTCTGCCTAAGAAGCTAGATCTTTTGTACATTTTCGCCGAGCAAACTGTCGAGCGAGGCGGCGAGCAAAAATAGAGAGCAGGTTCTCTATTTCCTCGACGGGCCATCAGGACTAATGGCTCGACGCCTTTTTCGACAGCCTGGTTGACAAACTCGACGGCCGGCTGAGAACCTCGTCGGGCGGAACGATGGGTTTAGCCCGACGAGGTTTTCGTACGTGTGTGCGCGGCCTAAGGCCTCACAAAGCCTAGAGCCGCCTCTGGTCTGAGACTCCCTACCCATACATAGCATGTTGGGCAGAAAGCACTTGATTTTCTCTACCTGGCATCAGACACCTGCGCCTACGCCATTGTGCCTTTGTCCTGTTCTATATAATGATAGTAAAATGACAGTAAAAATATTGTTGTAAGCCCCCATTGTGTAAAAAAGGCTTCAGCTGGTAGCCTGGTAACAAGCCGGCTCTCCTTTCTCTTGTCTTCCCGGTACCTGCTGGTATACAACCTCATTTTCTATTATCTAAAATATTGATAGTATCTGCAGGCAGGCAGCTTCTCGGTTTGTGTACAAGTAGAATCAATTAAAAAAAAAGATATATACTGCAACAAAACTGCTTACCTCTGACTTTACTAAGTTTATGAAGTTAGAGATTTTTTTTCCCATTTCCATAAAATGTAGAACTCTCAGACACACACGATATGGATAAACGTTTGACCATCACAGCTACCTATATGGCCAGACAGAGGCGGCTCTGGGCTTTGCGAGGCCTTAGGCAAAACTTGACATGGGGCCCCACTCACGCCCGTGATGGGAAAAAATAATTCAAGGACAAGAGCCTCTTCCCAACAACCCTGGCCGGTGGTTGAGGGGGTCTGTGGGCAAGGGGCTTATTGGAATCTGGAAGCCCCCTTTAACAAGGCAGCGCCCAGAGACTGCTCTTTAATAACTAAGGGGCGGGGGCCACCCGGTGATGTCACCTGGTGAACCCGCCACAAGGGGTGGTTTCACCGATATTCACTGGTTGTTAGGGATGTCGGTGGCCCCACCCCTGAGTCAGGGCTCATAACGCTGCCTAAGCACAGCAGCGTTAAGGTCCCCTGTCCCTTAAAACTGGGGTAATGCATTGGACAAGTTAGGCGGCCGCGAGGCCCCTGTGAGTGCCAGACGTTCCCGCAGGACTCGAACCCTGACTGTAGTGCTGTACACGAAGCCAGCTCCATAAAGACATAACTTGAATAGCTTGATGTGAAGGAACGTGGTCTGGGGCTGCGTGCATGCTGCCGGCACTGGGGAGCTACAGATCATTGAGGGAAACATGAATGCCAACATGTACTGTGACATATTGAAGCAGGGTAGTATTCCAATATGATAATGACCCCAAACACACCTCCAAGACCACCACTGCCTTGCTAAAGAAGCTGAGGGTGAAGGTGATGGACTGGCCAAGCATGTCTTCAGACCTAAACCCTATTAAGCATCTGTGGGACAGGAAGGTGGAGGAGCGCAAGGTCTCCAACATCCACCAGCTCCGTGATGTTGTCATGGAGGAGGGGAAGAGGACTCCAGTGGCAACCTGTAAAGCTCTGGTGAACTCCATGCCCAGGAGAGTTAAGGCAGTTGCCATGGATATGCAATAATGTCTGGCAGCTTATCTTTGTCTTTATGTGTACATTAGAGGCCTGACTCTCTCACCTGGCTGCCTTTATCATCTCTCCTCTCTGTATGGCTCCACCCCAGGCCATCCCAGGAACTCTATATTAACCACCGCACTGCTGGTCTGCTGTTCTGATCAACATTTTTTGTTAGTATTGTGTTCCTGCTTGCTGTGTGCTACGTTATCTCGACTTTGGCTTGTCTCCGAGTACTCTTGTTTGCCTGTGACCCTGACCCTTGGTTATCCTTGTCTGCTTGTTACCCCGACCTTGGCTTACCCTTCACTATTCCTTGTGTCCTGAGTGGCTGCTTCCCCTCTGTCCTAGGGGACTCCGGGGGCCGCGATCTGGACCCAGTTGCAGCGAAGACCATCCTCACCACTAGAGGCTCTGGTGAATACGCCCCGGAATCTTGGGCTCAAGCTTCCTGTAGGATCCCTGTTTGTGCCCCAGCGAACCTCTGCTGTCTGCTAGAGGGTTCACTACCTTGTGGTGCACCCCTGCCTCCAACTGGGTGCATCTGTCATCTGGCCACAGGTGACCTGACAGCAGTGCTGGAAAATAACGCAAGCGTGATGGTCTGGGGCTTTTTTAGCAACCCCATAAAACCGAACGGCTTTAAATTTTGTAGACATTTTCTTATTTCAGTCGCTTTTCTTCTCCTTTTCCCCCCTCGGTGTCCTCATTTCGGAGTCACCTGAGAAGCAGGGAGTTTCGAGCGCGTCGTCGCCGCCGCAGGGCTTTGTTATTATTATTATTTTATTATTTTTTGGGGGAAATTTTGCTCAGGCTGGGTAGATAATTGTGTTGCTGAGCTGGAAGTTGATTTCGTGAGTATGAGATTAAATGTTCGTCAGCCTTGGGTGGCGGGATGTCAGCTTGGCTTTCATCTGACAACTCCGGGAGAAGAGATATATATATATACGGCACGAGCCGCTCTTCTCCGCACACCTCCGAGTCCCAGGGGTGTGCGAATCAACGGGCTGCCCCCCAGACACGGCGGAAAAGGAGAATAATCGCTATTTTGTTACTTTTAAAAGGGAATGTAGCATGCTTTGTAATTATTATATTTTCACTTTTTATGGAAGTTATTCTGTTGCCGACTGCGTAACACAACGGTGCATCGGCAAACGGGCAAGTGTTAACGCTCATATACCACACATAAGCATTGCTCGGCGGCCGAGAGCGCACTCACGGCTCTCAATCCCCACTAATGATTCGCTCCCGATCATGTGACCACTCTGACAGCCGAGCCAATCCTTCCAAGCTTTCCTGCCCCCCCCCCCCCCTTTTACTTTTGTTCAGCGCTGTGCAGACACAGATTCATGGAATTCATGGAAAGAGCTGGAAAACATCATGTGACCTGGGGGGGGGGGTGTCTACATTTGCTGGGCAGGGGAGACTACTATTGGGGGAATTTATTGTGGCTGGCTTTTAGGGGAACTATTGTTGCTGGGGAGGATCTACTGTATTGTTGCTGGGGATTCTACTGTTACTGTGCAAGTCTATTGCTGCTGGGGGGTGTTTATAATTTCTGAGATGGATTTGTTGTTTCTGGGGTGGTCTATTGTTGCTGGGGGGGGTCTATGGTTTCTGGGAGATCTAGTGTTGCTTTGGTAGTCTGTTGTAGGGTGACAACGTGTCCCAGATTCAGGGCTTTTTTTCAGGGGGAACTTAGGGGAACTCAGTTCCACCACCTCTGGCCCAGACCCTTTGGTGCCTGCTCACCACAATCACTTGTAAACACAGAAGTCTGGTTTCTGTGTTTACAAGTGACAGCCTGAACTATGCACTCTGTATGTAATGCAATCCTGGTATTTAATGCCCCTTTAAGTCCCTTTTCCTGTTTTTGAAATTTGAACGGGGTCGTTCCTGCACTTATTTTCTAAAAAAAAAAAATGCTCTGCCCGGATTGCCCGGGACAGTCCCGCATTTTGCAGGTCTGTCCCAGGCACCTTCATTCCAGGACAAAACAGTGTCCTGGAATTAAACTGACACAGCCACCCCCCGGGGCCAATCTGATGCCCCCAAAAAAGACCGCTTTACTCACTGACAGTACTTGCCTGGCTGAGAATGCCTAGAGGAGCACAATTTTCGCCCCCTGCTTGTGATTGGAGAAATCATAAATCCCGCCTCTTGTGTCCAATCACTGTGCTTTGTTTCGTTACAGCACAAGCTGATTTTTGGGAAGGGGGGTGTCCCTGAATTGTAGTTTGGAAATGTGGTCACCCTAGTCTGTTGTTGCTGGGGAGTCTATTGTTGCTGGGGTATCCATTGTTTCTGGATGGTTGTTGGGGTGGATCTGCTGTTGCTGGAGGATTTATTGTTGCTGGAGGATCTATTGTTGCTGGATGGGGCCTTTTGTTGCTAAGAAGGGCTGCTGTGGCTGGAGGATCCAGTGTTGCTGGATGGGGCCTTTTGTTGTTAAGGGAGCCTATTGTTGCTGGGGGGATCTATTGCTGCTGGGGTGGACCTATCTCTTGTTTCTGGAGGGGGCCTATTGTCCGTGGGGGGGATCTATTGACTACTGTTTGAGAGTCTATTTTTGCTGGCTACTGGGGTATCTATTGTTGCAGAGAGGGGTCAAAAAAATTACTTAGCACCACAAAATAACACTTGATTCTGTTTTTTTTTTTTTTTAAGGGCGGTCCTAGGAGGTGGGTAGAGGATAGAGACCAGGAGTAATTTGGTTGCTGGAGGGGCCTATTGTCCTTGGGGGGTCTACTGTCCTTGGGGGTCTATTGTTGTTGTGGGGGGGTATTTGCTGCTGGGGGGTCTGCTGTTGCTGGGTGCAGGAGACTGTTATAGGGTCTAATTGTTGCTGGCTACTCTGGTGGATCGATTGTTACAGTGGGGGGGGTCAAACAAATTTCTGGGAGGTGGGTAGTGGGTGGAGACAAAGGGTGATTTGGTTGCTGGAGGGGCCTATTGTCCTTGAGGGAGGTCTATTGTCCTTGGGGGGTCTACTGTTGCTGGGTGCAGGGGACAACTGTTATAGGGTCTAGTGTTGCTGGCTACTCTGGGTGATCTATTGTTGCTGTGGGTGGGGGTCAATTTTTTTTCTTTTTTTTCTTTTACACAAACATTAAAAATAAATTAGCTTTGTTTGCCGTCCTCATGCGTAGTTTTCGGACCAACACCATGACTAAGCGAAAGTTGAACTTTTTTTTTTTTTAGAAGGCTTATAGAGCGTAAATTATTCAAGATTTAATTAGACTCCAAATACGTCTTTTTTGTTTTCTTGTATATATTTTAGCAGCGAATCTATAACGAGGAGAGCTGCTGAGGTACGGGGGTTTGGTGATAAGGGCGCCGGAAATCCTCGGCGTAGTTATTAGGCGTAGAAGACGGATGGCGTTAGGCAGGTCATTACCTGGTGATGTTTTTTTTTTGTGCGATGGACGCACCTGATATCCCTTTGTAATGTGTACTACACTATAGGCTAGACTTTGGGGGGTCCCTTTGCAATGCATGCTACACTATAGGCAAGACTTAAGGGGGTCCTTTTGTAATGTATGCTACACCATAGGCAAGACGTTGAGGGGGTCTCTATGTAATGTATGCTACACTATAGGCAAGACTTTGGGGGGTCCCTTTGTAATGCATGCTACACTATAGGCAAGACTTAAGGGGGTCCCTTTGTAATGTATGCTACACTATAGGCAAGATGTTGATGGGGGTCCCTTTGTAATGTGTACTACACTATAGGCAAGACTTTGTGGGGGTCCCTTTGTAATGTGTACTACACTATAGGCAAGACTTTGGGGGGTCCCTTTGTAATGCATGCTACACTATAGGCAAGACTTAAGGGGGTCCCTTTGTAATGTATGCTACACTATAGGCTAGATGTTGATGGGGGTCCCTTTGTAATGTGTACTACACTATAGGCAAGACGTTGATGGGGGTCCATTTGTAATGTGTACTACACTATAGGCAAGACTTTGTGGGGGTCCCTTTGCAATGCATGCTACACTATAGGCAAGAATTTGAGGGGGTCCCTTTGCAATGCATGCTGTACTTTAGGCAAGAATTTGAGGGGGTCCCTTTGTAATGCGTACTACACTATAGGCAAGACTTTGTGGGGGTCTTTTTGTAATGTATGCTACACTATAGGCAAGACGTTGACGAGGGTCCCTTTGTAATGTGTACTACACTATAGGCAAGACTTTGAGGGGGTCCCTTTGCAGTGTATGCTACACCATAGGCAAGACTTTGAGGGGGTCTCTATGTAATGTATTCTACACTATAGGCTAGACTTTGAGGGTCCCTTTGTAATGCGTGCTACACTATAGGCAAGACGTTGATGGGGGTCCCTTTGCAGTGTATGCTACACCATAGGCAAGACTTTGAGGGGGTCTCTATGTAATGTATTCTACACTATAGGCAAGACTTTGTGGGGGTCCCTTTGTAATGTGTACTACACTATAGGCAAGACGTTGATGGGGGTCCCTTTGTAATGTATACTACACTATAGGCAAGTAGGCAAGACTTTGTGGGGGTCCCTTTGCAATGCATGCTACACGATAGGTAAGAATTTGAGGGGGTCCCTTTGCAATGCATGCTGTACTTTAGGCAAGACTTTGAGGGGGTGACGGTCCCTTTGTAATGTGTACTACACTATAGGCAAGATTTTGAGGGGCCCCTTTTCAATGCATGCAACACTATAGGCAAGACTTAAGGGGGTCCCTTTGTAATGTGTACTACACTATAGGCAAGACTTTGTGGGGGTCCCTTTGTAATGCATGCTACACTTTAGGCAAGACTTTGTGGGGGTCCCTTTGTAATGTGTACTACACTATAGGCAAGACGTTGATGGGGGTCCCTTTGTAATGTATACTACACTATAGGCAAGTAGGCAAGACTTTGTGGGGGTCCCTTTGCAATGCATGCTACACGATAGGTAAGAATTTGAGGGGGTCCCTTTGCAATGCATGCTGTACTTTAGGCAAGACTTTGAGGGGGTGACGGTCCCTTTGTAATGTGTACTACACTATAGGCAAGATTTTGAGGGGCCCCTTTTCAATGCATGCAACACTATAGGCAAGACTTAAGGGGGTCCCTTTGTAATGTGTACTACACTATAGGCAAGATTTTGAGGGGGTCCCTTTGTAATGTATGCTACACTATAGGCAAGACTTTGTGGGGGTCCCTTTGTAATGCATGCTACACTATAGGCAAGACTTTGAGGGGGTCCCTTTGTAGCGTGTTTTACACTATAGGCAAGACTGTAAGGGGGGGGTCCCTTTGCCATGCATGCTACACTATAAGCAAGATTTTGAGGGGTTCCCCTTGTAATGTGTTTTACACTATAGGCAAGGCTTTGATAGGTGGCCATTTGAAATACATCCTACACTATAGGCAAGACTTTGTGGGGGTCCCTTTGTAATGTGTTCTAGACTATAGGCAAGATTTTAAGGGGGGTCCCTTTGTAATGCATACTATGTGAAAGACTTTGTGGGGGTCCCCTTGTAATGCATGTTACACTATAGGCAAGACTTTGAGGGGGTGTCCTTGTAATGTGTACTACACTATAGGCAAGACTTTGAGGGGATCCCTTTGCAGTGTATGCTACACCATAGGCAAGACTTTGAGGGGGTCTCTATGTAATGTATGCTACACTATAGGCTAGACTTTGGGGGGTCCCTTTGTAATGCATGCTACACTATAGGCAAGACTTTGAGGGGGTCTCTATGTAATGTATGCTACACTATAGGCTAGACTTTGTGGGGGTCCCTTTGTAATGCATGCTACACTATAGGCAAGACTTTGTGGGGGTCCCTTTGTAATGCATGCTACACTATAGGCAAGACTTAAGGGGGTCCCTTTGTAATGCATGCTACACTATAGGCAAGATGGACCCTCCCTGACACGGGGGTAGATTGGGGGGGCGGGGTTGTCACTGGGTATAAGTAGAGTACCACTGGGCCTCTTTGGCAGAACAAAGCCTAACATCGAAGGGCTTTAGTAGCAGCGACAATTCCTGAAGCGATCGATATATTGATCGGCTTCTTGCTGGAAAGACTCAAGTCTCAGATTATTGTCCTGTCCACCTGCGAGTCGTGAAATGATTATGATAAAGGGTTCGGGGAGAGCGCCGCACTTCTGGGAAGGCTTGGACAGCTGCCCTGGCAGCACGGCCGCGCATTAAATATAATTACACCATGATGTTTGATCACAAAAAGAAACCCATTAGCCTAACAAAATAAAAGGTAAACACGGAGGAGGAACTAGTTATTTCTGAGCCCTGGGCGCATTTCAAGAACGCGGCTTCCGAAATTAGCACCGGCTAAACTGTAACAAATCGATCGGTGAACGGCAAAATGGGAACCGGGGTGTCCTATTTACATAGTGCGGCTCCACTCTAATGTAGTGCAGGCAAGGAAGAGCTGCGGGCTACATGGAAGAGCGCTGTCGTCAGCATACGCGGGGAGGCGGCAGCACTCAGAATGCCATGTGCATGCTTAATGTGCCAGCTACATACTTCTGATCATTATTATTACTGAGTATATTAGCTGGAATAGTGTCTGTCCCTCTGCATTGTGCAACTTCCATTTCTGTAGTAGGATAATAACAAGTCTTCCTTCCTTCTTCCTCTCCTTCTTTCCTTCCTTCCTTCCCTCCTTCCTTCTTTTCTTTCATCGTTCCTCATGCTGCCTCATTTCTTACTTCCTTCTTCTACCTGCCTTAGTCCATCTGTTCATCCTTCCTTCCTTCCTCTCTCCATTCCTTCCTTCTGCTAATCCTTTCCTTCTTTCCTACCTTCCTTTTGCTCTTTCCTTCCTGCCTTATGTCTTTTCTCTACTTGCCTCAGAAATCCTTCCTTCCTTCCTTCCTTCCTTCCTTCCTTCCTTCCTTCCTTCCTTCCTTCCTTCCTTCCTTCCTTCCTTCCTTCCTTCCTTCCCCTCTTCCTTCCTCACTTGCTATCTTTCCTTATGTCTTTCACCTACCTGCCTCCATCCATATGTTCAACCACACTTCCTTCCTTCCATCTGCTAATCCTTTCCTTCTTTCCTACCTTACTTCTGCTCTTTCCTTCCTGCCATATGTCTTTCCTCTACCTGCCTACCTTCCCTCCTTCTATCCTTCCTTCTTTTCTTTCATCCTTCCTCATGCTGCCTCAGTTCTTCCTCTCTCCCATACTTCTTTCTGCTAATCATTTCCTTCTTTCCTACCTTAATTCTGCTCTTTCCTTCCTGCCTTATGTCTTTCATCTACCTGCCGCAGAAATCCTTCCTTTCTTTCTTCTTTCCTTCCTTCCTTCCTTCCTTCCTTCCTTCCTTCCTTCCTTCCTTCCTTCCTTCCTTCCTTCCTTCCTCTCTTTCCTTACTCGCTATCTTTCCTTATGTCTTTCACCTAACTTCCTCCATCCATATGTTCATTCACACTTCCTTCCTTCCTTCCTTCCTTCCTTCCTTCATTCCTTCCTTCCTTCCTTATTTCCTTACTCGCTATCTTTCCTTATGTCTTTCACCTACCTGCCTCTATCCATATGTTCATCCTTCCTTCCTTCCTTCCTCTCTCCATTCCTTCTTTCTGCTAATCCTTTCCTTCTTTCCTACTTTCCTTCTGCTCTTTCCTTCCTGCCTTATGTCTTTCATCTACCTGCCGCAGAAATCCTTCCTTGCTTCCTTCTTTCCTTCCTTCCTTCTTTCCTTCCTTACTTCCTTCCTCTCTTTACTTACTCGCTATCTTTCCTTATGTCTTTCACCTAACTTCCTTCATCCATATGTTCATTCACACTTCCTTCCTTCCTCCCTTCCTCTACCTGCCTCAGTCCATCTGTTATTTCATCCTTCTTTCCTCTCTCCATTCCTTCCTTCTGCTAATCCTTTCCTTCTTTCTTACATTCCTTCTGCTCTTTCATTCCTGCCTTATGTCTTTCTTCTACCTGCCTCAGAAATCCTTCCTTCCTTCCTTCCTTCCTTCTTTCCTTACTCACTATCTTTCCTTATGTCTTTCACCTACCTGCCTCCATCCATATGTTCATCCACACTTTCTTCCTTCCTTCCTGCCTTTCTCTAATTCTCCTTTCTTCCTGCCTCCTTCCCTCCCTCCCTCTCTCCCTCCCTCTCTCCCTCTCTCCCTCCCTATCTCCCTTCCTGCCTTCCTTCTGCTAATTCTCCTTCCTTCCTTCTTCTAATTCTCTTAGCTTCCTTCCTTCCTTCCTCCCTCCCTCTCTCCCTTCTGGCCTTCCTTCTGCTAATTTTCTTTCCTTTCCTTCCTCTCTTACCTTCCTCTACCAGCCTTATACCTCCCCCTTCCTTCTTTCCTTCCATTCTTCCTTCCTTACAGCCTTCCTCTTTTTACTTCCTAACATCCTTCCTCTACTTGTCTCAGTTCGTCCTTCTTTTCCTCATTCTGCTCCTTCTTTCTTTCCTTCCTTCTTATTTTTTTTCCTTCCTGCTTTTCTTCCTTTATTTCTTTCAGCCTCCCTCAACCTGCTTCAGTCTTTCCTTCCTTCCTCCCTTAAATCCTTCCTTATTTCCTACCTTCCCTTTTCTCTACTTTATGTCTTTCCTCTACCTGCCTCAGTTTCTTCCTTCCTTCTTCTTCCTCTCCCCATTTCCTTCCTTTACTTCTTCCTTCTTTTCTTTTATCCTTTCTCATACTGCTTCCTTCCTTCCCCCCTCTCTCCATTCCTTGCTTCTGCTATTTTTTCCTTTATTCCTATCTTCCTAATGACCAATGAAGAGGGAGGTGTGCAAAGCCTATGACAGTGATGGCGGAAACTTGGCACCCCCAGATGTTTTGGAACTACATTTCCCATCATGCACATGCACTCTGCAGTGTAGTTGAGCATCATGGGCATCCCCTGCAATTTTTTCAGGGGGGGGGGAGGGGCGCTTCCGCATCGGTGATACACAAAAAGCGCCCTGGTAGCGGCCGAATAGCGCAGCTAAAACGATGGTAAAGCGGCACTTTTTAGCTCCGCTTTACCGATAATGCGGCCAGTTGGCAGTGTGAAATAGCTCTTGAGATAATTCAGCTTCACTCCATGCCCATATAAATATAGCCTAGAGAATGTACAGACCCCCCTTCAGCACAGACCCCTCCATTCAGCACAGACCCCCCCTTCAGCACAGACCCCTCCATTCAGCACAGACCCCTCTATTCAGCACAGACCCCCCCTTCAGCACAGACCCCCCTTCAGCACAGACCCTTCCATTCAGCGCAGACCGCCCCCTTCAGCACAGACCCCTCCATTCAGCACAGACTCCTCCATTCAGCACAGATGGACCCCCCTTCAGCACAGCCCCCCATTCCGCACAGACCCCTCCATTCAGCACAGACCCCCCTTCAGCACAAACCCCCCTTCAGCACAGACCCCTCCATTCAGCACAGACCCCCCCTTCAGCCCCCTCCTCTCCCCCCATACCATTCAGTACCTCAGATCAGCCATCAGCACAGCGGTTCCCTCCCCCTGTGTACACATAAACACTGGAGGGGGAGGCGGCTTCACTCTGCTCGCTGTGTCTGTGTGACATCCGGCCCGGGACCTCTCAGACAGCCCACGGCCGTGAGACTCTTCAACACCTTCTCGATTTTCCAGGGGGGGACAATTGCCCCCCCCCTGCCCTATAGAGCGGACGCCCATGATCATGGGATATGTAGTTCCAAAACATCGGAGGTGCCAAGGTTCTCTATCACTGGCCTATGACTAGTGTTGAGCAGAATATGCCATATTCGATTTTGCGATATATCTCGAATATATAGTCGAATATTCAAGATATATTCGCTAAATACGAATATTCGTGATATTTTTTGGAAATGAAATGATTGCGAAATTTCGCTATTGCGAATGCAAATGCGGAATGGAGCACTCTGATTGGCTCAGAATATTCGTGATATTTTATAATACAAAATAATTGCGAAATTTCGAGAAATGCGGAATGGAGCACTTTGATTGGCTCAGAATATTCCTACCTTACAATACAAAAATAATACAAAATACAAAATAATTGCGAATATTCGGCAAATGCGGAAGGAGCACTCTGATTGGCTCAGAATATTCCTTTTTTTTTTAAAGTGTATTTTTGTGCGTGAACTCGAGAGAGAGGAGCCGGACTGCAGGAGTTGGGAGTAGGCAGACCCTCCCCCCGGAGGCAATCGCCATCCTTCTCCATGCCCCTGGTGGCAATGGCGGGTGTGAAGGGGGGCCTCCCACTCACCCCGCCCTACCTGCTCCTCTTGGGAGCCCAACTGGGGCCCAACGGGACCCCAATGGGGCAGAGGGACTCCCCCTATGAGGGAGTGAGGGGGCCTAGCCCACCCAGCCCCGTAGGTCCTTCGCCTCTCTTTATTTTAAGAGACCGCATGGCCAAAGTGCATGTGTTTTAAACCAATTTCGTGTGCGTGCAAGTGTGGTGGTTTTTGTGGGGGGGGGGGGGTGGGCGTACTAAGCACAGGCGTACCTTGCATAGCACACCCACCGGGAGCCGGGCTGAGACCACCAAACTCAATTCACATGTAGCCGAGACCGGGATCCGAACCCTTGGCTGCAGAGGTGAATGGCTTGTCAGCGCAGTGCCAATCACGTTGAGCCACCACAGCTCCCTGGCTCAGAATATTCTTGATATTTTATCGTAATTTCGCAAAAATGCGAATGAGAAATTGATTGCGGAATTTCGACAGTAACACTCTGAAATCGAATATATGTGTTATTTTAGCTAAAAACAATATTGCGAATTTCTCGAAAATAATCGCGCGATATCGCTATTGCCGAATAATCGCATTGCGATTTTTCGGCAATATAAAATGATCGCTGCAGCTACTCGGCCCAAGGTCTCTAATCATACCAGCAATGCTTTTAGACGTCGATGGGGATCTCTAGGATGTGATCTGTTCTAAAAAAAAATTGAAAAAATACGAATATTCGAAATAGCGAATATTCGCCGCGATATTCGGAATATATCGCGAATACTCGAATATGCCATATTCGAGCCGAATATTCGCAATACGAATATTCGTGAGCAACACTACCTATGACCTCTGAGCTGTGCAGCCAGCAGAGATGATGCCAAGAGGTCACAGAGGTTCCCGGAAAACCTTCTAGGAAACCCGCAAGACGCACCACTTGTGTCATTTCAGAGTGTTTGCATTAAAAGAAAAAAGAGAAAAATTCCTCATTCAAAACGTTTTTTTTTTCTGTAAATCCCCTTTTATACAATGTATCAAGAACAATATCTGCAAGAGCCGAAATTCTTTTCCTTTTTCCCCGAAGAGTTTCGCCGCCTCTTTCTTCGCCGTGTTATCTTTACAATGATGGTGGTTTAGAAACGTGTTATCTTTTGTCTCTCTCGGCGCTGCGGAGGCTCGAAAACCAGCGCGGGAGAACAGTAAGAAGATCCTTTTTTTTTTTTCTTCTTTTCCTCGAGATTTCTCATTTAAATATTTCTCCGCGAGTAATCTATCAGCATCTACTTTACACAAACATCTTTTGCCCCCAAGGACCGAGTGCTTAATGTGCCAAAACTCCGTATAATAAATATTGGAAGACACCGGATCCGACATGACACGGGGAAATGTCGTACACGCGGCGTTTTACATATTTTACTCCATAGAACGCGTTACACGCCGTAACCCTTTACTTAGGAAATTCTCCGAAGGATTCCTCCTGCTGTTGTGCCGAAAAACGCTTTCTTTGTTTTATGAAATATTTGTTTGTGATGGTTTAAGAGTGTTTTGTGATCTTATGGTTCTCCCCCTCCTCCGCCGTGTTCTGCTGAGTTCCTTGTGACTCTCCCAAGCTTCCTGTGCACAAGCCACCTTTTAATAGTCTTTGCAGAATAAAATGTTGACGTCTCCTAAGCTCATTATCTTGTTAACATGGTCTTATCCCCAGTGGCGCCCCGCGTGGGGCACGGACTGGAAGGTGGCCTTACCTTAGGACAGGGTTAGGCAACCTCGGCCCTCCAGCTGTGCACAAGCCACCTTTTAATAGTCTTTGCAGAATAAAATGTTGACGTCTCCTAAGCTCATTATCTTGTTAACATGGTCTTATCCCCAGTGGCGCCCCGCGTGGGGCACGGACGGGAAGGTGGCCTTACCTTAGGACAGGGTTAGGCAACCTCGGCCCTCCAGCTGTGCACAAGCCACCTTTTAATAGTCTTTGCAGAAAAAAATGTTGACGTCTCCTAAGCTCATTATGTTGTTAACGTGGTTTTATCCCCAGTGGCGTCCCGCGTGGGGCACGGACGGGAAAGTGGCCTTACCTTAGGACAGGGGTAGACAACCTCGGCCCTCCAGATGTAGTGCAACTACAAGTCCCATGAGACATTGCAAGACCCTGACAACCACAGGCATGGCTCCTAGAGGCAGAAGCATGATGGGATTTGTAGTTTCACCACAGCTGGAGGGCCGAGCTTGCCTACCCCTGCTTGACGAGGTTCAAGGATGAGGGGTAGGGCTGCTGCTCGGCGCTCCATCCGAGGAAAGAGAGGGGTTTCTCCTCCCGGCCAAACAGGCATTGCTTCTCCTCCTGCCCAAACAGGAAGTGGGTTCTGAGACCCGATTGGCCGGGAGTCTTAAGACCTACCCACCCCCCCTTGTGCTCTCTTGATCGATCGCCTCTTCTCGCCGCCCAGCCCCGCACTTACCCCATCCAGGTGCCGGCTTCCCCCCGCGTCTCCTCCTGAGTCCCGGCAGTCACTTCTCCTCCTGCCGAAACAGGAAGTGGGTTCTGAGACCCCATTGGCCGGGAGTCCTAAGACCTTGCCACCCCCCACCCCCTTGCGCTCTCTTGATCGATCGCCTCTTCTCCCCGCCCAGACCGCACTTACCCCATCCAGGTGGCGGCTTTCCCTCCTGCGTCTTCTTCTGAGTCCTGGAGCAACTACAAGTCCCATGAGACATTGCAAGACCCTGACAACCACAGGCATGTCTCCTAGAGGCATTGCTTCTCCTCCTGCCCAAACAGGAAGTGGGTTCTGAGACCCGATTTGCCGGGAGTCCTAAGACCTACCCACCCCCCCTTGCACTCTCTTGATCAATCGCCTTTTCTCTCTGCCAGCTCCGCACTTACCCCATTCAGGTGGCGGCCTCCCCCCGCGTCTCCTCTTAAATCCCGCCAGTCACTTCTCCTCCTGCCCGAACAGGAAGTGGGTTCTGAGACCCGATTGGCCGGGAGTCCTAAGACCTTGCCACCCCCCACCCCCTTGCGCTCTCTTGATCGATCGCCTCTTCTCCAGGTGGCGGCTTTCCCTCCTGCGTCTTCTCCTGAGTCCTGGAGCAACTACAAGTCCCATGAGACATTGCAAGACCCTGACAACCACAGGCATGTCTCCTAGAGGCATTGCTTCTCCTCCTGCCCAAACAGGAAGTGGGTTCTGAGACCCGATTTGCCGGGAGTCCTAAGACCTACCCACCCCCCCTTGCACTCTCTTGATCAATCGCCTTTTCTCTCTGCCAGCTCCGCACTTACCCCATTCAGGTGGCGGCCTCCCCCCGCGTCTCCTCTTAAATCCCGCCAGTCACTTCTCCTCCTGCCCGAACAGGAAGTGGGTTCTGAGACCCGATTGGCCTGGGAGTCTTAAGACCTTGCCACCCCCCCCCACCCCCTTGCGCTCTCTTGATCGCCTCTTATCCCCGCCCAGCCCCGCACTTGAGGCTCCACTTAAATTCCCCCTGTGGCTGATGATGACCTTGTAAGTTCTATCCTGTCTCCTCGTGTCCCAGTTTCCTTATATTTCCCCGAAAACAGAACAAAGTTTTAGAGGCGGGAGTAAAAAAAAAAAAAAAGATATTTTGTTTCAGCTTTTGGAATTTTTTCTCGCCGGAATTCAGACGAGAATAAAATTTTAGCGAATATTCAAAACTTCACGGTATAATTGCCTGCAATATCCATAAAATCGGAACGAGGTTGCGAGCGCGCCTCGTAAAACGTGTTCAGGTGTGGGGAGTCGCTGCGAACGTTATGGCCTGGGACCCGGCGGAGGAATCGTTGAAGCTCTGCGCGGGGACAAGAAATGAGCCTGAATTGCGCCCGCTAATGTCTGCTTCACGCAGGTGGTTTTGCTCGTCTATATTTAAAAAAAAAAACGGCCTCGTCCCCCGCCGCCTGGTAGTTATGCCGCAGTGGGGGAGGAGGTTTGGAGATTGCTCGAAAATTGCCGTCCTTAAAATGGAACTTGCAGGTGCGTTTTCGACTTGAAGAGCGCCACGAGCACAGCGTCCAATAAAAAAAAAAGGGCCCCCCGTCCGCGCCGCAGCAGAGGAGCTTTTGTGCTGATTTCTAGATTTTTTTTTTTATGTTCATTGTACTTAGCTAAAACATTTACAAAAGATTTATAAAAATCCATAAATTTGCCTTGTGAATATTATTTATATTTATTTAGAAAACCTTTATTATAAAATATTATTTTTATTCATTCTTTATCAAATATTTATTTTACAATATTACTTATATTTATTTATAGAACATGTATTATACCATTTTTATTTTTAAAACCTTTATTTTAAAATATTATTTATATTTATTTATCAAATATTTATTACACAACATTACTTATATTTATTTATAGAACATGTGCGGATTTCTAGATAATTTTTTTTATGTTTATTGTACTTAGCTAAAATATTTACAAAAGATTTATAAAAATCCATAAATTTGCCTTGTGAATATTATTTATATTTATTGATAAAACCTTTATTATAAAATATTATTTTTATTCATTCTTTGTCAAATATTTATTTTACAATATTACTTATATTTATTTATAGAACACGTATTATACCATTTTTATTTTTAAAACCTTTATTTTAAAATATTATTTATATTTATTTATCAAATATTTATTACACAACATTACTTATATTTATTTATAGAACATGTGCGGATTTCTAGATAAATTTTTTTATGTTCATTGTACTTAGCTAAAACATTTACAAAAGATTTATAAAAATCCATAAATTTGCCTTGTGAATATTATTTATATTTATTTGTAAAACCTTTATTATAAAATATAATTTTTATTCATCTATAAAAACCTATATTATACAATATTATTTATCAAATATTTATTATACAATATTACTTATATTTATTTATAGAACATGTATTATAAAATTTTATTCATAAAACCTTTATTTTAAAATATTATTTATATTTATTTATCAAATATGTATTACACAACATTACTTGTATTTATTTAAAGAACATGTATTATAAAATGTAATTTTATATAACCTTTTTCTTTAAAATATAATTTAATTTTTTTTATAAAACATTTATTATAAAATATATATTTTTTTATTCATTTATAAAACCTTTATTTATCAAATATTTATTATACAATATTACTCATAATACATATTATACATCAATGCTGCCTATCAGTGCCAATCAGTACTGCCTATCAGTCCCCATCAGTGCTGCATACCAGTGCAGCCTCATCATTAGCAAAACAAAAAGGTGGAGGTTAAATAACACCAAAAGAAAGCTCATCAGTGCAGCCCCAACAGTGCCAATCAGTGCCCATCATTTCTGCCTATCAGTGCCCATCAGTCCCGCCTATGAGAGCTCACTAGTGCCCCCCCTATCAGTGTCTTCTCATCAGTGCCCATCAGTGCTTCATACAAGGGCAGCCACATCAATGCCAATCAGTGCAGCCTGTCAGTGCCCATCAGTGCAGAGTGACAAGCTGGCAAAGGTAGAAAGAATTGGTAAAGCTGCCTGCAATAAAATAAATCTTTGTTTTTTTGGGGGGTGTAATATCGCTTTAAGAGCCGTTCCCGGTATTTTCCGGGAGAAATTACTTTGTAGAAAGGTGACCGATCTCTTTTCTATTCCTCGATCGGATTGTCGGAGCGCAGAGCGCGTTCCCCGGATAAACATATGCTGATTGATGATGACTGAGCGCCGCGCGTTCCCGGGGCCCTCGGGGGGGGGAAAGATTTCCTTCCTAGAAAAATCAAACCTGTAAGTAAAGCCGACGTGTTTTTCCGTTGTAATCAGCGGCGCGGCGCGGAGCGGCAAGGATCGGCGAGGATCGGCGAGGCACAGCGCTGACCTCTGACCTCCCCCCGTCCGAGGACGACGACCCGGGTGTGAGGATTGCAGCAAACATTTGTAATCAAGGCTGCAAGTTCAATCAGCTCTGCGCTGCGTGACTGCCACTCCAGACGTTCCGCACGGGAAACGGTGCAGGGCGGCGGCGGTCAGACAGTCTTTTTTTTTATATATAATTTTTACAATTTTTTTTTTTTTTTAATAATTGTTTGCAAATTTATTTTTATTATTTTTTTAAATCATTTTTAACAATTTTTTTTAAATAATTGTTTACAATTTTATATTTATTATTTTTATTTTTTTTAAATGCAAATTTATTTTTATTATTTTTTTAAATCATTTTTTACAAATTTATTTTTATTATTATTATTTTTTTTTTAAATGCAAATTTATTTTTATTATTTTTTTAAATCATTTTTTACAATTTTATTTTTTATTTTTTTTTTAAATCGTTTTTTACAATGTTATTATTCTTTAAATCATTTTTTACAATTTTATATTTATTTATCTTTTAAATCATTTTTTACAAAAAAAAAAATATTATTTGTTCTTAAAAAAAATGCAAATTTATTTGTATTATTTTTTTAAATATTTTTTTTTACAATTTTATTATTATTTTTTCAAAATTATTATTTTGTTTTTTTATTTTTATTTTACTCATTCTGGAGGGTTTCCAAGTGCATCTGAGCGGGCTCTGTGTATTTCCAAGTCTCTCTGGCGCCCCCCCCCCCCCCCCAACCTCTGGCCACATGCGGTATTGCATGCAATAGAAGTCAATGCCGAACAAATTACCTTTGTTTCCATTGACTTCTATGGGGAAATGTGTTTTGATATGCGAGTGCTTTGGATTACAAACATTCTCATGGAGATAGATGGATTGGAAGTAACATTGTTTATAAACATTGATCAGACAGGAGATAGAGAGATACAGAGTAACATTGTTTATAAACATTAATCAGACGGGAGATAGAGAGATACAAAGTAACATTGTTTATAAACATTGATCAGACGGAGATAGAGAAATACAAAGTAACATTGTTTACAAACATTGATCAGACAGGAGATGGAGAGATACAAAGTAACATTGTTTATAAACATTGATCAGACGGGAGATAGAGAAATACAAAGTAACACTGTTTCAAATCACTGTATACACCGGAGATAGAGATATTTTTTGTTTAGACATAAGATAGATAAGAAGTAACATTGTTTATACACATTGATCAGACAGGAGATAGAAAGATACAAAGGAACATTGTTTATAAACATTGTTCTGTTCAACCCTGTTGGTGGAAGTTGGTCATGCGACTCCTTTGGTGAAATGATACTTTCTATCGGTCTTCTTCTTTTCTAGAAATGATCATCAGGGGGGGATGGGGGGGTTCTGTAACAATCTCAGCTTGCCGTGTCAGTGGAATGGCGGGCGGGGGATGGGAGGGGAGTGGGGGGAGGGGGGTGTGACGTTTGCATACCACGATCGTTTTTTTTTCTTTGGGTTGATCGTTTCTCCTGCGGCCTCCTTTGGTTGTGTTTTTGTCTCTTTTGTCTTCGGGGTGGAAAAGTAAACATTGTGCTTTGTGAAGCGTTGTTGGGGGAGGCCGGCTGTGTTTGAACTCGTTGTCTCCCCGTCTCGGAGACGCCTCCATTGTCCGCGGCTCTTCACCGGCACCGCCGCGCCTCTGTCACCAGTGTGTGCCGGAGACACCGATGATTTGTACCTGATTACTAATCGTACTCCCGACTTCTCCTCCAATCAGAGAAGGGGAACGCCGACCCAAACTACAGCCAGAGCAGCTGGGAGATTATTATAATAGAGGAGATGGAGAGATACAAAGAAACAGTCAGGCCCAGATTCAGAGAGCGATTACGCCGGTGTAACTGGTGTTAGACAGGAGTAATTTCAAATTTTGCGCGCCGTATCACTAGTTTGAATCCTCAAACCATGATACGGCGGCTTCGGGCTTCGATCCGAGAGGCTTACGTCTTCGTAAGCCTTCGGATCTACGCTGCGATATTTTTGCGGCCGCTGGGAGGAGTTCGCGTCGTTTTCATGCGTCGGGATATGCAAATGAGTTTTTACGGCGATCCACGAAGATACGAGCGGTCTTCGCAATCGCTTACGTCTGGGTTTTTTTACGTAATGTTAGACCAGCTATTTGCTGCTCTAACGGTACGTAGCCCATGTTAAGTATGGCCGTCGTTCCCGCGTCGAATTTAAATTTTTTTTTTTTTTTTTGCGTAACTCGTCCGGGAATGGAAATGTCCGTAAACGACGCTACTCAAACAACGAATGACGTAACGACGTGATTTCGCGCAATGCGCGGCGGGAAATTTGCGAACGGAGCATGCGCAGTTCGATCGCCGCGGGAACGCGCCTATTTTAAATCCTTCACGCCCCCTACTCGTCTAGATGGATTGCGCCGGGAGAAATACACTACGCCGCCGTCGTTTACTGGACAAAATCTACCTGGATTCCACGTAGAGCCAGGTAAAAAACGGCGGCGTAGTGTATTTCTGATACGCTACGAGAATCCGATTCTCTCTGAATCTGGGCCAGTGTTTATAAACATTGATCAGATGAGAGATAGAGAGATATAAAGTAACATTGTTTATAAACATTGATCAGACAGGAGCTAAAGAGATATAAAGTAACATTGTTTATAAACATTGATCAGACAGGAGATAGAGAGATACAAAGTAACATTGTTTATAAACATTGATCAGACAGGAGCTAGAGAAATATAAAGTAACATTGTTTATAAACATTGATCAGACAGGAGATAGAGAGATACAAAGTAACATTGTTTATAAACATTGATCAGATGAGAGATAGAGAGATATAAAGTAACATTGTTTATAAACATTGATCAGACAGGAGCTAAAGAGATATAAAGTAACATTGTTTATAAACATTGATCAGACAGGAGATAGAGAGATACAAAGTAACATTGTTTATAAACATTGATCAGACAGGAGATAGAGAGATACAAAGTAACATTGTTTATAAACATTGATCAGACAGGAGATAGAGAGATACAAAGTAACATTGTTTATAAACATTGATCAGATGAGAGATAGAGAGATATAAAGTAACATTGTTTATAAACATTGATCAGACAGGAGCTAAAGAGATATAAAGTAACATTGTTTATAAACATTGATCAGACAGGAGATAGAGAGATACAAAGTAACATTGTTTATAAACATTGATCAGACAGGAGATAGAGAGATACAAAGTAACATTGTTTATAAACATTGATCAGACAGGAGATAGAGAGATACAAAGTAACATTGTTTATAAACATTGATCAGACAGGAGATAGAGAGATACAAAGTAACATTGTTTATAAACATTGATCAGACAGGAGATAGAGAGATACAAAGTAACATTGTTTATAAACATTGATCAGACAGGAGATAGAGAGATACAAAGTAACATTGTTTATAAACATTGTTTAGACAAAAATGAAAAAACGTGTATTTTTACCCCTAAATAAATGTGTTTGTAAGACCGCTGCGCAAAAACGGTGCGACGTAAAGTATTGCCACGAACGCCATTTTATTCTCTAGGGTCTCTGAAATATATATATATATATAATGTTTGGGGGTTCAAAGTAATTTTCTAGCAAAAAAATAGTTTTCTTTTAACTTTTCCAAGTGTAAAAAAAATAGGTCCTTAAGCGGTTAAAGTAATGACCCCCCCCCCTCCCCCCTCCTTCAGTCAAAAATCATGAGATATAAATTTTCAACACCTGCATTTTTTTATGGCTTTTTTTTCCGCCCCCGGGAGAAGTAGAGAAGTCGGTGGGACTCGGAGCGGCTCTCAGTGACTGGGGGGGGGGGTGTGAGGATTCCGAGGGCCATCATTTCTGGAAACAATTTATTTTTGGAGTGCTTTATGTCCTCACCCTTGGAACGCGGCGTGACTGATCAGCATTGCGGGTAATCTACAGCGGAGCCGCTCTTATAAATCATCGCTCGGCGCCCTCCGCAGGGCCGACAAATACCAGGACGGCGCTGGGAGAAAAAAAAAATATAAAAATATATATCCCCAGGAATTACCCAAAGCGTGACAGAGAGAGCGGCGGGCCGTTCCCGAGGTCGGGGGGAGTTCCTGAGGTCGGGGGCGTTCCCGAGGTCGGGGGGGAGTTCCTGAGGTCAGGGGGCGTTCCCGAGGTCGGGGGGGGCGTTCCTGAGAAATCGGGGGGGGGGGGCGTTAACAAGGTCGGGGGGGCATTCCTAAGGTGAGGGGGGGGGGGCGTTACCAATGTTGGGGGGCATTCCTGAGGTCAGGGGGGGGGGCATTCTCGAGGTTGGGGGGGCATTTTCTGGAGGTCAGAAGGAGACCCTTTTTTTCCTCTTGTTTGTAATACAAAAATATTTACACTCAACTCCAAGGAGATACATATAGTATACAAATACAAAAATAAATAATAATAATTATAATAATAATAGTCATGGATATATCAGTATGCCTCCAACTTTGCTTCTTAAAAAAAAGACAACATAATAATAATAATAATAATAATAATAATATTAATTATGAGTATATCAGTATGCCTTCAACTTTGCTTCTTAAAAAAATTAATTAAAAAAATAATAATAATAATGATAATATCAGTATGCCTCCAACTTCGCTTCTTAAAAAAAAAGACAAAAAATGAATAAAAGAATAATACTAATAATAATATTAATTATGATTATATCAGTATGCCTCCAACTTCGCTTCTTAAAAAAAGACAAAAAAGACATTAAATAATAATAATAATAATAATAATAATAATAATATTAATCATGATTATATAAGTATGCCTCCAACTTCAATTCTTAAAAAAAGATTCTAATAATAATAATAATAATAATCATCCAACTTTACTTCTTAAAAAAAATATAATAATAATAATAATAATAATAATTATAATCATCATGGTTATATCAGTATGCCTTCAACTTTGCTTCTTAAAAAATAAAATAAAAAATAAAAATAATAATAATAATAATAATAATAATAATAGTCATGATTATATCAGTATTCCTCCAACTTTGCTTCTTAAAAAAAAAGACAAAATAATAATAATAATAATAATAATAATAATAATAATATTATTAATTATGATTATATCAGTATGCCTCCAACTTCGCTTCTTAAAAAAAAAAAAAATGAATAAAATAATAATAATAATCATGATTATATCAGTATGCCTCCAACTTCACTTCTTAAAAAAAAATAATAATAATAGTCATAGATATATCAGTATGCCTCCAACTTTGCTTCTTTGAAAAAAAAAAATAATAATAATAATAATAATAATAATATTAATTATGATTATATCAGTATGCCACCAACTTCGCTTCTTAAAAAAAAAATGAATAACATAATAATAATAATCATGATTATATCAGTATGCCTCCAACTTCACTTCTTAAAAAAATAAAAATAATAATAGTCATAGATATATCAGTATGCCTCCAACTTTGCTTCTTTGAAAAAAAAAATAATAATAATAATAATAATAATAATAATAATAATTATAATAATAATCATGACTATATACTCAGTATATCAGTATTTCCAAAATAGAAGCATGGCTGAGATTTTAACAAACAATGGCTGAAATTCTTACCTGCTTCTGATTTGTCTATGTCTTTTTCTTTTTTTTCTTTTTTTAAACACAACAATTTTTATTTGCGATGAGTCATTTCCCTCTTTTTTTCTTTTTTTTTATACCTCATTGTTGTTGTGTGTTGATGGATAAACCCAAATAGCTTTTGTCCTATGTGGGGATATTATTATCACGTGATCTAAGCTTGACGCTAAAGTAAAGCAAAGGCGTAAAATAAGACGGGTGGCCGGCGTTGGCAGGTGCGACTTCATATGTAAAAAAAAAAAAAAGCCACTTTGTCTAGTTAAATATCAAATGACAAATACTGTCTGAGGCGAGTCATTTTCTTGAGTCAACAGTCAGTTGGTGGTATTTGAATGTGAACTCTTCTTCTTCTTCTTTATTATTTTTTATTGTTTTATTTTTTTTCTCGAACAAAAAAGCGAGAGAATTTAAAGCTATGTGTCACCATCGCTTTATTTATTTGTTTAAGCTTTTTTGTTTGTTCTAATTAAGTCCAAGATGGGAGATTTTCACCATTTAATTACTGCCTGCGCTTCAGCGGACGACCTCTGCTTGATGGAAGCAGAACTTTGTACCCCCCCCCGGTGGTACCGAGACCACCCCCCCCCCACCCCCGTCATTTATGGTTTAGACAAAAAAGGATGTGAATGTATCCCTTTTAATTGGTAAGAAGTTTGACTGGTGTTTTTTTTCCCCACGTGTCATCTTTAATGCGCTGACCCGTAGAGTAATGCGTCCGCTAAGACCTGCCCAACGCTCTGTGAACACCCATCGGCGATGGAAATAAAAAAAAAAGTCATCGGGTCGCCTTTGGCGCGATTAAAGCTATCATTATACAAACAGGAAATTAATAGGAATGCGCTGTTAATTGTTGAGGCCGATAAATAATATTAACATTTTTTGAACTTTTAGTAATGTTGATGAGACCCTTTAGACTGGTAAAAAAAAATTGGCCTAGACTGTAGTGTCTGTCCTCCGTGGAAAAATAGAAAACATCTGGCAATGTATTATGCAGACCTAGTTATATATTTAATTACAAGTTCCCAACTTTTTTTATTTTTTTTTATTTATTTTTTTATTTTTTTTTCGTTTTTTTCTTATTTTAATTTATTTAATTTTATTTTAGTATGTATTTATTTAAATTTATTTGATTGTGGTTTACATGCAGTCTTGAGCTTTTGACTGATGATCTTCTCTACTGGTCACTAAGGCTACCCACGAATAAAAATGCGCCAAATTTTTAGCATTTTTTTTTTAATTTCACCAAAATTTTTATGAACATTTCGACATATTGGTGAAATTTCACCATTGGCCTAGACTGGAGTGTCTGTCCTCCATGGAAAAATAGAAAACATCTGGCAATGTATTAGCCTAGACCCAGTTATATATTTAATTACAAGTTCCCAACTGTTTTAATTTATTTATTTTTTTATTTAGATTTTTCTTATTTAAATTTATTTCATTTTATTTTAGTATGTATTTATTTAAATGTATTTGATTGTGGTTTACATGCAGTCTTGAGCTTTTGACTACTGGTCACTAAGACTACCCGCGAATAAAAATGTGCCAAATTTTTAGCATTTTTTTTAATTTCACCAACATTTTTATGAAAATTTCGACATCTTGGTGAAATTTCACCATTGGCCTAGACTGGAGTGTCTGTCCTTCATGGGAAAAAAAAGAAAACATCTGGCAATGTATTATGCAGACCTAGTTATATATTTAATAACAAGTTCCCAACTGTTTTTTGTTTATTTTGTTTATTATTATTATTATTATTATTATTATTATTATGTATTAATTTATTTCATTGTATTTATTTTAATTTATTTGATTGTGGTTTACATGCAGTCTTGAGCTTTTGACTGCTGCTCCTCTCTACTGGTCACTAAGACTACCCATGGAATAGAATGTGCAAAATGTTAAGTATTTTTTTTTTATTTCCCCAAGATTTTGAAAAAAAAATAGACATTTTGGTGAAATGTCGCCATTGGCCTAGACTGGAGTGTATGCCCTCAATTGAAAAAGAGAACACATCTGGCAATGTATTATGCAGACCTAGTTATATATTTAATAACAAGTTGTCAACAGTTTTTATTTTATTTTTATTTATTTTTGGTTTTTGTTTTTGTTTTGTCTTATATTAATTTATTTGATTTTATTTAGTATTTATTATTTTAATTTATTTGATTTTGGTTTACATTTAATAATAAGTTCCCAACTGTTTTTTTTTTTCTATTTTTTAAATGTCATTTATTTATTTGTATTTTATTTTATTATATTTGTTTTTTTCTTATTTATTTATTTTTCCTTTTATTTTAGTATGTATTTATTTTAATTTATTTGATTGTGGTTTACATGCAGTCTTGAGCTTTTGACTGCTGATCTTCCCTACTGGTCACTAAGGCTACCCATGAATAAGAATGTGCAAAAATGTAAGTTTTTTTTCCCCCCAAAAAATGTATTCATTTTGATGAAATGTCACCATTGGCCTAGACTGAAGTGTCTATCCTCCATGGAAAAAGAGAAAACAACTGGCAATCTATTATGCAGACCTACTAATATATTTAATAACAAGTTTCCAACTGTTTTTCTTTTTCTTTTTTTAAATGTTATTTTTTTTTTATTATATTATATATTTTTTTTCTTATTTTAATTGAATTCAATTGGAAAAGTGTGTAAATCTTTGCTAAAATTTGTGTAAATCTAATTCAAATCATTTATTAAAAAACGGCCCTTATATGCCCCTTCTGCCTACATCAGGTGTTTTTTTTTTAATGGTTTATAGGATGCAATGAACTCAAAATGGGCATTGATTGTTCTAGATGCTCCTAGAACCTATGCTGGACCTAGTCTTGTGTCAAAACAGCTTCTCATTACTTTTACCTATTTTTTAAGAAAGAAAGACTGGAAAAAAAATACAACATTACAGCTTTCACACATTTTTCAATTGCATTCAATTGGAAATTTGTGTAAAATCTATGCAAAATTTGTGTAAATCTCATGTGGAAAAAGAGCCTTAAATGCCCCATCCCTGTTTTCCTACAATAGGTGATTGACAGGTAAGGGGGACCCCTGGTCTGTCCTGTCAATCCACCCATTCATGACTGCCAAGCTCGATTGGCAGGTTATGAAGGTTATTGGAAATTTGTGTAAATCCTCTGTAAAATTTGTGTAAATATTATGTGAAAAAAAGACCCTTAAATTCCCCATCCCTGTTTTCCTACAATAGGTGATTGACAGGTAAGGGGGACCCCTGGTCTGTCCTGTCAATCCACCCATTCATGACTTGCCAAGCTTGATTGGCAGGTTATGAAGGTTATTGGAAATTTGTGTAAATCCTCTGTAAAATTTGTGTAAATATTATGTGAAAAAAAGACCCTTAAATGCCCCATCCACGTTTGCCTATATTAGGTGATTGATAGGTTAGGGGGACTCCTAGTCTGTCCCATCAATCCACCCATTTACGACTGCCAAGCTTGATTGGCAGGTTATGAAGGTTATTGAAAATTTGTTTAAGGTCGCGTACACACGATCAAATCTATCTGCTGGAAACGGTCGGCCCGACCGTCCCAGCAGACAGATTCAATTGTGTGTACGGGCAACCCGACGGATTTGGCCATGCTTTCAAATCTGTCGGCTGGGAACCCGTCCACCCGACATGTCTGCTGGTTAGTATGCTAACCAGCAGACATGTCTTCTCGCACACGCGCCGAATGGTTTCGACGCATGCGCGGAAGTGTTTTACTTCCTGGTGCGGTGACGTGGCGGCGTCAACGTCACCGCCACGTCACCGCCACGTCTGGCGGACGGGGATTTTGGTTTGATCGTGTGTACACGATCAAACCAATACATCCCCAGCAGACAGATTTGTTCAAATCGGTCGGCTCAACCGATTTGAACAAATCTGTCTGCTCATGTGTACGCGCCCTTCATCTCATGTGAAAAAGACCCTTAAATGCCCCATCCCTATTTTCCTACATTAGCTGATTTATAGGTAAGGGGACCCCTGGTCTGTCCCGTAAATCCACCCATTCATGACTGCCAAGTTGACTGGCAGGTTATGAAGGTTATTGGAAATTTGTGTAAATCCTCTGTAAAATTTGTGTAAATCTCATGCGAAAAAAGACCCTTAAATGCCACATCCATGTTTGCCTACATTAGGTGATTAATAGGTAAGGGGGACTCCTGGTCTTTCCCATCAATCCACCCATTCACGACTGCCAAGCTTGAGGGGCAGGTTATGAAGGTTATTGGAAATTTGTGTAAATGCTCTATACAATTTGTGTAAATCTCATGCAAAAAAAGACCCTTAAATGCCCCATCCCTATTTTCCTACATTACTGTAGGTGATTTATAGGTAAGGGGACCCCTGGTCTGTCCCGTAAATCCACCCATTCATGACTGCCAAGCTTGATTGGCAGTTTATGAAGGTTATTGGAAATTTGTGTAAATCCTCTGTAAAATTTGTGTAAATCTCATGTGGAAAAAGACCCTTAAATGCCCCATCCCTGTTTGCCTACATTAGGTGATTGACAGGTAAGGGGACTCCTTGATTGTCCCATCAATCCATAAATGCACGACTGCCAAGCTTGATTGGCAGGTTATGAAGGTTATTGGAAATTTGTGTAAATTCTCTGTAAAATTTGTGTAAATCTCATGCGGAAAAAGACCTTTAAATGCCCAATCCCTGTTTTCCTACAATAGGTGATTGATAGGTAAGGGGACCCCTGGTCTGTCCTGCCAATCGACCCATTCATGACTGCCAAGCTTGATTGGCAGGTTATGAAGGTTATTGAGAATTTGTGTAAATCCTCTGTAAAATTTGTGTAAATCTCATGTGGAAAAAGACCCTTAAATGCCCCATCCCTGTTTGCCTACATTAGGTGATTGACAGGTAAGGGGACTCCTGGTCTGTCCCGTCAATCCACCCATTCATGACTGCCAAGCTTGATTGGCAGTTTATGAAGGTTATTGGAAATTTTGTGTAAATCCTCTGTAAAATTTGTGTAAATTTCATGTTAAAAAAAGACCCCTAAATGCCCCATCCCTGTTGGCCTATTATAGGTGATTGACAGGTAAGGGGACTCATTGTCTGTCCTGTCAATCCACCCATTCATGACTGCCAAGTTGACTGGCAGGTTATGAAGGTTATTTGAAATTTGTGTAAATCCTTTTTAAAATTTGTGTAAATCTCATGCGAAAAAAGACCCTTAAATGCCCCATCCCTATTTTCCTACATTAGGTGATTTATAGGTAAGGGGACCCCTGGTCTGTCCCGTAAATCCACCCATTCATGACTCCCAAGCTTGATTGGCAGGTTATGAAGGTTATTGGAAATTTGTGTAAATGCTCTGTAAAATTTGTGTAAATCTCATGCGAAAAAAGACCCTTAAATGCCCCATCCATATTTTCCTACATTAGGTGATTTATAGGTAAGGGGACCCGTGGTCTGTCCCGTAAATCCACCCATTCATAACTGCCAAGCTTGATTGGCAGGTTATGAAGGTTATTGGAAATTTGTGTAAATCCTCTGTAAAATTTGTGTAAATCTCATGCGGAAAAAGACCCTTAAATGCCCCATCCCTGTTATCCTACATTAGGTGATTGACAGGTAAGGGGACTCCTGGTCTGTCCCCTCAATCCACCCATCCATGACTGCCAAGTTTGATTGGCAGGTGATGAAGGTTAACACCCGCAATCCTGCTACCTTCATCAAAATGTCTTGATGCATCATCGGGGGTCTTGTAGTTGTCCATTTTTGTTGTGTTTGGGGTCGGGGGAAGATTACAATACATTTTCAGACTATACCAGAGTTCCAATTGAACTCTTCCCTATACTATAAAAGTTTTTTTTTATGGAGCTAGGCTATTTCTATCTAGCTTTATACATCTCTTCAGGACTTTTTTATTAGCTGTAGGAGTGAGACTTTATGGTATTGGTTGACTCCAGAACGAGTTATAGAAAGCCATTGAAATTTGGAACAATGGCCTCTCTGGAGTAGATGGGTAAAACGCAGCTCCCGGTACTTGGTGGTTAGGAAAATGCAGTTATGACCGCGCTTAAAAAGCCGCTCACTCTTCATTATATGAAGATGAAACGCTCCATTCCGAGTCGGCCCGGAGGAAATCCCCTCTTAATTTATTTCCAAGCAGCGGAGGAGCTCACGGTGATAAATCACGGACTGGTTACTCTCTCGGCGTGTTGGCATGGCTCGATTCTTGGCTCATAATGTTGTTCTCCATCCTCATATTTCTAAATTTTCCCCATTACGAGAAAATTTAAGCCTGAAAGTGGGGAAAACAATGAAAAGAAAGGAGAACGGCGCTGGATTTTGTTGTAGGACTGGTCGCTGTAACCATACAGGTTATGGTGGGACTAACAGGATCAAAGAGTCCTCCAAACATACCTGGAGAAAAGCCACCTTAGAACAGACCATCCCCTGTGAACAAAAAATTGAACCGTGAAATCCCAGCAAAAAAAAGTGCACAGAGGTCACAGAATGGGAGCAACCTCCGAGGAGAAAGGGCCTCCATCCCCGAACCCCCCCAAATACTCTTGTCATAGGATTCTGGGTTTTCTACCCATATGACGAGAACCTCCTAAAATACTCTCGTCATAGGATTCCGCCATTTGTATGTCGAATTACCCATATGCCACACAATTCTGAGCTTTCCACACAAATTCTACTTGGGTGATTGGATAGGAGCGCCCGATTGCCCCCCCCCCAAAAAAAAAGATCGAATTTGATGAAGGTTATAGTTGTTTAATGAAGAGCCTCTACTCGTTTACTTGTATCTTCAATCAACCACTGTACCATTCATCAAATGAGACGTTATTTGTGGACATCGGGCGCTCCAATCTAATCACCCAACGGGAACGGTTATCGGTATCAGAAAGGTAGGAGGACTAGACCCCCAACAGAGTCCATCACTTCCAACCCATTGGAACCAATTCCTTCTATACCCTCCACACAGTAACTTGCTGCTTGACAGCCTCCCGTGGCATCGGTCCACCCATGTGTTGTAGAATTCTGGGCTTTCTACCCATTTGCCAATATATTCAGGAGTTTTCAACTATAATTCTGGGCTTTTCACCTATATGCCATATGATTCTTGGCTTTCCGCCCATTTTCTGTACAATTCTGGGCTTTCCACCCATATGCCATATGATTCTGGGCTTTTCACCCGTATGTCTTATGATTTTGGACTTTCCACACATATTTCATAGTATTCCTGGCTTTCCACCTATATGTCGTATCATTCTGGGCTTTCTATCCATATGCTGTATGAATCTGAGCTTTCCATCCATATGTTTTAAAATTCGAAGCTTTTAACCCATATGTCTTATGATTTCGGGCTCTTCACCCAATTGCCATATGATTCCAGGCTTTCCACCTATATGCCATATCATTCTGGGGTTTTCACCTATATGCTATATGATTCTGGGCTTTCCACTAAAATGCCAAATGATTCTGGGCTTTCCAAAAATATGCCATATGATTCTGGGCTTTCTCCTCATATGCCATAGGATTCTGGGCTTTCCACCCACATGTGATAGGATTCTGGGCTTTCTACTCATATGCCATATGAATTTGGGGTTTCCACCAATATGCCATAAGATGCTGGGCTTTCCACCCACATGCCATAGGATTCTGGGCTTTCCACCTATATGTCCTATGATTCTGGGCTTTCTATTCATATGCTGTATGAATCTGAGCTTTTTACCCGTATGTCTTATGATTTCGGTCTCTTCACCCATGTGCCCTATGATTCTGGGTTTTTCACCCAAATGTCATAGAATTCTGGGCTTTTCACCCAAATGTCATATAATTCTGGGCTTTCCACCTATATGTCATATGATTCTGGGCTTTCCACCTATATGTCATATGATTCTGGGCTTTCCACCTATATGTCATATGATTCTGGGCTTTCCACCTATATGTCATATGATTCTGGGCTTTCCACCTATATGTCATATGATTCTGGGCTTTCCACCTATATGTCATATGATTCTGGGCTTTCCACCTATATGTCATATGATTCTGGGCTTTCCACCTATATGTCATATGATTCTGGGCTTTCCACCTATATGCCATATGATTCTGGGCTTTCCACCTATATGTCATATAATTCTTGGCTTTCCACCTGTATTTAATATGATTCTGGGCTTTCTTTTTGTACTTCAGAGTTAAGTGCATGAATCAGCGAACACACTAGGCTCAGTATTCAGTGTTATCATTTGTGTCTTATTTTGTTTTCCTTATTATTTGAAGATTTTTTTGCAATATTTTCCGTGTATTACAATCATCCCGGAATCCGGGCCATTCAGAAAATAAAGCTTCCAGCAGCAGTCAGCGGCTGCGGAAGATGAGTCCCAAGATGATCATGACATCATCTCACCGGGGAGGAAGTCCTCTGAGTCGGCGGTGTAAATTATACATTCTAATGTTCTCAAAGTTCCGTCTCAACTTCCCATCCAGTATTACGTTGTACGGAACATTTTTAGATGAGATAAATAACATCCTCCCTCCCACGCCGGCCGCCGCGCGTTGTATAATCCGCACTCCTTTACACAAAGTACTTCCTGAAGTGCCGTGACGGTGATGTGTGAAGTTTTTCCATCTCGGTGATTAAAGAACTCCGACGTTCCGCATTTTACCGGCATCTGGAATGCAAATTGCGCGCGTCTCACTTCCAGCGAAGGCGCGCGGAATATCATTGTTGCGTCCTCCGAGAGGAAAGTGCTTCTCACACGAGAGGAGAAGAGCCTGAAAGCTTTAATTGCACGTTCGGTTTACATCGGCTAAATACATTACAGGCACATGAGAAGAGGCGGGGAAAGTGCGACGGTTGTCTTTCTTCAGAAAACAGCCACACAACTTGAATAGAAAAGCCTGTCCCCTGCCAGCATGCTGTAGAGAAGGACTCTTGCTCTCTTCGTGGAAGGAGCGGTCTCTATACAGAGGTCCGACACATCCTATTCCTTGCCAGCATGCTGCAGGGGAGAAGTGTTGCTCTCTAGGTGGAAGGAGTGATCTCCAGGCCTGACACATCACATCCCATGCCAGCATGCTGTAGAAAAAGAATGTTGTTCTCAGCACCCTGCCAGCCCTTCCCACAGGCCATGTTATCAGCACTTTGCCAGCCCCTCCCACTTGCCATGTTCTCAGCCCCCTCAAGCCCCTCCCACTAACCATGTTCTCAGCACTCTCCTAGCCCCTTCCACTAGTCATGTTCCCATTACTCTGCCAGCGCCTCCCACTAGTCATGGTCTCAGCCTCTCTCAGCCCCTCCCACTAACTATGTTCTCAGCACTCTGCTAGCCCCTTCCACTAGCCATGGTCTCAGCCCCTGCCAGCCTCTCCCACTAACCAAGTTCTCAGCATTCTGCTAGCCCCTCCCACTAGCTATGGTCTCAGCACCTGCCAGCCCCTCGAACTAACCATGTTCTCAGCACTCTGCCAGCCCCTCCCACTAACTATGTTCTCAGCACTCTGCTAGCACCTTCCACTAGTTATGTTCCCAGCACTCTGCCAGCGCCTCCTACTGGCCTTGTTCTCAGCATTAAGCCAGCCCCTCCCACCAGACATGTTCTCAGCACTCTGCCAGCCCCTCCCATTATCCATGGTCTCAGCCCCTGCCAGCCCCTCCCACTAACTATGTTCTCAGCACTCTACTAGCCCCTTCCACTAGTCATGTTCTCAGCACTCTGCCAGCCCTCCCACTAACCATGTTCTCAGCACTCTGCCAGCCCCTCCCACTGGCCATGTTCTCAGCACTCTGCCAGCCCCTCCCACTGGCCATGTTCTCAGTAATCTGCTAGCCCCTCCCACTAGTTACATTCCCAGCACTCTGCCGCCACCTCCCACTAGCATACCTTACCTCCCAACATTTTGAGATGGGAATGAGGGACACCTACTTGCAAATGTATGTAGGCATAGGACACGTATGTAGGACTTAGGCCACCTGGGAGCCGGGGGAAGCAGAAATAAAGTCCCTGCAGATGATACCACATAACGCAAATCTGGTGAGGTGGCGGAGGGAGAAAGCCTTGGAGACTGTATTATTTTCTGGGGGAAGGGGAAATTGCCCCATTGTCCCCTGGATCCGCCCCTGCCCTTGCCACACCCCCTTAAAGAAGAATTGACAACAAAAAAAGTTTACTAAATCCACAAGGGCTTTTTTTAACCACTATTCCTTAATATTGCCTTTTAATATTTAAAAGGGACAGAGGAACATTGCTCCAAATCAGGGACAGTCCCTCAAAATCAAGGACAGTTGGGAGCTATGCCCACTAGCCTTGTTCTAACTTCTAGCCCCTCCCATTAGCCATGGTCTCAGCACCTGCGTGCCCCTCCCACTAGCCATGTTCTAACTTCTCAGCACTCTTCCAGCCCCTCCCATTAGCCATGGTCTCAGCACCTGCGTGCACCTCCCATTAGCCATGGTCTCAGCATCTACCAGCCCCTCCCATTAGCCATGGTCTCAGCACCTGCCATCCCCTCCCATTAGCCATGGTCTCAGCACCTACCAGCCCCTCTCATTAACCATGGTCTCAGCACCTACCAGCCCCTCCCATTAGCCATGGGCTCAGCACTCTTCCAGCCCCTCCCATTAGCCATGGTCTCAGCACCTGCGTGCCCCTCCCATTAGCCATGGTCTCAGCATCTACCAGCCCCTCCCATTAGCCATGGTCTCAGCACCTGCCATCCCCTCCCATTAGCCATGGTCTCAGCACCTACCAGCCCCTCTCATTAACCATGGTCTCAGCACCTACCAGCCCCTCCCATTAGCCATGGTCTCAGCACCTGCCAGCCCCTCCCATTAGCCATGGTCTCAGCACCTACCAGCCCCTCCCATTAGCCATGGTCTCAGCATCTACCAGCCCCTCCAATTAGCCATATTCTTAGCACTCTTCCAGCCCCTCCCATTAGCCATGGTCTTAGCACTCTTCCAGGCCCTCCAGTTAACCATGGTCTCAGCACCTACCAGCCCCTCCCATTAGCCATGGTCTCAGCATCTACCAGCCCCTCCCATTAGCCATGTTCTTAGCACTCTTCCAGCCCCTCCCATTAGCCATGGTCTCAGCACTCTTCCAGCCCCTCTCATTAGCCATGGTCTCAGCACCTGCCAGCCCCTCCCATTAGCCATGGTCTCAGCACCTACCAGCCCCTCTCATTAGCCATGGTCTCAGCACCTACCAGCCCCTCCCATTAGCCATGGTCTCAGCACCTACCAGCCCCTCTCATTAGCCATGGTCTCAGCACCTACCAGCCCCTCCAATTAGCCATGGGCTCAGCACCTACCAGCCCCTCCCATTAGCCATGTTCTTAGCACTCTTCCAGCCCCTCCCATTAGCCATGGTCTCAGCACTCTTCCAGCCCCTCTCATTAGCCATGGTCTCAGCACCTGCCAGCCCCTCCCATTAGCCATGGTCTCAGCACCTACCAGCCCCTCTCATTAGCCATGGTCTCAGCACCTACCAGCCCCTCCCATTAGCCATGGTCTCAGCACCTACCAGCCCCTCTCATTAGCCATGGTCTCAGCACCTACCAGCCCCTCCAATTAGCCATGGGCTCAGCACCTACCAGCCCCTCCCATTAGCCATGGTCTCTGCACCTGCCAACCCCTCCCATTTGCCATGGTCTCAGCACCTGCCAGCCCCTCCCATTAGCCATGGTCTCAGCACCTATCAGCCCCTCTCATTAGCCATGGTCTCAGCACCTACCAGCCCCTCCCATTAGCCATGGTCTCAGCACCTACCAGCCCCTCTCATTAGCCATGGTCTCAGCACCTACCAGCCCCTCTCATTAGCCATGGTCTCAGCACCTACCAGCCCCTCCCATTAGCCATGGGCTCAGCACCTACCAGCCCCTCCCATTAGCCATGGTCTCTGCACCTGCCAGCCCCTCCCATTAGCCATGGTCTCAGCACCTACCAGCCCCTCCCATTAGCAATGATCTCAGAATCTTCCAGCCCCTCCCATTAGCCATGATCTCAGCACCTACCAGCCCCTCCCATTAGCCATAGTCTCAGCACCTGCCAGCCCCTCCCATTGCCATGGTCTGAGCACCTACCAGCCCCTCCCATTAGCCATGGTCTCAGCACCTGCCAGCCCCTCCCATTTGCCATGGTCTTAGCACCTGCCAGCCCCTCCCATTAGCCATGATCTCAGCACCTGCCAGCCCCTCCCATTAGCAATGATCTCAGCACCTGCCAGCCCCTCCCATTAGCCATGGTCTCGGCACTCTGCCAGCCCCTCTCACCATCCATGGTCTGCCCCAGTTTATGTTTGTTTAAGTTTAAGCTGTTTTCTTTCTTTTTTTTTTTTTTCTTTTTTTCTTTACTTTAGAAATTGCCTACACTCAGCAACCAAATCCCTTTTGCCTGAAAGCCATGAAATGCAACGACTTTCTCCCTTCATGGCTCAATATGCTCCATTTAAGAACGCTGAGTCCACATTCAACTGCAAACTTCCACACTTGTGCCACTGGGTATAGAGCAGCCTCCTGTTCTTTTTTATTTTTTATTTTTATAATGCATAAAATAAAATAAACACGTATAACAGCCAATCGAATAGCTACGCACCTAACAATAAAAATAAATAAATATTTTTTATTTATTTTAATTTTTTTTTATTCTAAGTTTATATTTTCTTTCCAAAACCGGCATTAAAAGCGCAGCAAAGTAATGATTTGAGCGTAAGCGCGCGGCAGTCGGCCCCTTGGCTAGAGGTCTGCGGATCTGAACGGTTAGCTTTGCTACGCTTCCTAGCTAGATGTTTAGAAAATGTTAATACGATTTCCGAATGACTTTGAGATTTGTTTTTCTTTCTCTTTTTCTTTTTTTATTATTTTTTTCTAAAGACAAGTCCCAAGAGAACGAGGACAGCCACTTATGGGAGAGATAGAGGATAAACAATTCATCTAGAGAGTACATAAACTGCCAAAAAGTAACAGAAGCAGAAAAAAAATAAAGTGAAAAGAAGGGTTTTTTTTTTTCCTCCCCGTACCGGCTGCAAAATGTAACCGTACCGTATTACAACTCATTACACGCCTTTTGCTTTTATGACATGCACAAAAAATTGAGCTCTTCTCTTTTGCAAAATAAAAAGAAAACAGAGATGCAAATAAAATAAAAAAAGTTCTCTAAAGTAGCAGAATATTAGAAGTTACATTGTTTTTTTATGGAGATCGTTCTGCAGCTGGTGACTTAGTAAATCCCAATGTTTTGCAATTGTATGTCCAGTAGAGGCCTTCACCTAAGCCCAGAGGAAGGGGGAGCTCTGAGCCCCTGAAACGCGTTGCCATTTTTAAATTATAATTATTTTTTCATTTATTTTCTATATTTATTCCCATTAAAAGCCAGGCTGACACCTATAGGCGTAGAAACGGCACCAGCATTTTGTGCTGGCAGCACGCTCATGTGGAAGCACAACTCCCAGTCACTACATACAATTGGGAGCTGGTGGGACAGGCTCTTGATCACTGTGACAGCCAATCAGAGTGATTACATGACTGAGAAGCCCGCCTCTGCCTTCAGCATTAAGAACCACTTAGGCCACGTACACACGAGGAGACATGTCCGATGAAACTGGTCCGACGGACCGTTTTCATCGGTCATGTCTCCTGGGATATTTTGGTCTGATGTGTGTACACACCATCAGACCAAAATCCCCGCGGACCAGAACGCGGTGACGTAGAAGACACCGACGTGCTAAAACACGGAAGTTCAATGCTTCCACGCATGCGTCAAATCAATTTGACGCATGCGTGGGATTTCGGTCTGATGGTTGGGCGTACTAACCAGCGGACATGTCCGACGGACAGGTTTCCAGCGGACACGTTTCTAAGCACGCTTAGAAACTTTTGTCTGCTGGAAACCTGTCCGCTAGGCCGTACACACGATCGAACATGTCCGCTGAAACTGGTCTGTGTGTATGCGGCCTTAGAGGGGAAGTTCCCTGGATCTGCTGTCACAGTGATCAAGTGATCAGGAGCATGTCTACTGGTTGGTAGAAGGCATCCCTCTAAGTGGTTCTTAATGCTGGGGGCAGGATTCTGAATCATGTGATCACTTTGATTCACGGTTACAGGGATCATGTGATCAGGAGCATGTCCTACTGGTTGGCAACAAGATCTTGGTAGGGTCATTTTTGAAGGTTATCGTAGGGTCATGGTTGGAAGCTGGGTCATGAAATGTCATGGTTTGAAGCATGGTTCATGGTTGGATTGCTGGTTAGAAGCAAGTCATGGTTGGATACATGGTTGGCAGCAAAGCCATGACTTGGTTATGTTTTGCAGGGTCATGGCTGCAATTAGGATCATGGTTGGAAGCGGGGTCATGGAAGGGTCAATGTTGGAAGAATGGTGGGAAGAAAAATCATGGTTGGGTCATGGTTGAAAACAAGGGTATAGTAGGGTCATTGTTGGAAGCATGGTTGGAAGCAGGGTCATAGATGGGCCACGGTTGAAAGCATGGTTAGAAGTGGCGTCATAGTAGGGCTATGATTTGAAGAAAGGTCATACTAGGGTGATGGTTGGAAGTAGAGTCATGATAGGGTCATGTTTGGAAGCCAGGTCGTGGAATGTCATGGTTGAAAGCAGGGCTATGGTTGGAAACATGGTTGGCAGCAAAGTCATGTTTTTCAGGGTCATGGTTTGAAGCAAGGTCATACTAGGATCATGGCTGGAAGCAGGGTCATAGTAAGGTCACAGTTGGTAGGTTCATGGTTGAAATATTGCCATTACAGTATAAACCTGCACATAGAGTTAAGTACATTTTTTATATATATATTAGGCCTGTCATCACTGGTAAATAATTTGCCAGTGTAGCCTTTTTACAGTCTACTTTGGAGTGTCCCCCATGGGATTAAGCTACATCAAACACCACTTAAACAAAAAAAAAAAAAATCTTTACTAAAAAAATAAACTCAATGTATATATTCCCAAGATCTATCTATCATGGAATGCCATGCTTTGGCTAGCGTTCTGCGTTTTCTGTTTGCAAATATACAGCGTTGGCTGCCAGCACGGTTCAATTAGAACTTTAAACTTTCTTTGGCGTGTTTTGCCAACGTGAAGGGAGCGCGGAGCAGGGGACTGCGTGAAAAGCCAGGATAACACCGCTCCGAGCGGCAGATGGGCCCCCGTCCTGGCTCCGTGTGCCGGCTGTTGCCGTGGAAGTTGTTGAAATGATCAGATGGGCGATTCCTTTCCTGTGCTAAAGGACTGCCGAAATCTGTGCCCACCGCAAGCTGTTTTCCGAGGAGTGAGATTTCCTATAAGTGTTCAGTAAACAAATGCATCCAAAATATCTCGCTTTGTCCATACGTTTCTTGTTTACCGATCAGCTGCTTCTCTGGCCGATGGCGATCGACCAGCCTTAGTCTTGCACAGTTGTACCAGCTTCTCTCCTGGACTGAAAATGGCATTAGAAGCTTCAGCAAGTCAGATAGAACCCGATCGGCCAGGGGGGCGGGTCCGAGTCATACCATCCGTGGCTATGGACGCCGATTGTATGACACTGGAGCACTGAGCCCTGAGCCCACCCAGTTGTTTGACATTAGCAAACCAATATTCGCTATTGTCCTTCTGCTTCTCCTCCTGGGCAATCAGGAAGTGGGTCCTGAGACCCAATTGGCCAGGGAGTCTTAGGAGTCTCCTGATAAATTGAGTCTCAGGACCCACATCCTGTTTGGCCGAGAGGAGAAGCAATGCCCGTTTGGCCGGGAGCCTAGAGAGAGGAGCAGCCTCCTAAGGTAAGGCCGGACTGTGCACCACCGTGGGGCGGGGGGGGTGGCTGTTGTGAAAGGGGGGGGGGCAGGTTTGTTTGTTCCCCCCCTCCCAGAATATTGAGCACCAGCTGCCACTGTTGGAAACCTTCTACGACCTTCTATGACAAGGTAAGGCCAGACTGATCACCACCTTCCCGTCTGATCGCCGTCTTCCCGTCTGTCTCCTACGGGGCAGAGGGGGGTGGCTGTTGTGCAAGTGAGGGGGCAGGTTTGTTTGTTGCCCCCTCCCCCCAGAATATTGAACACCAGCTGCCACTGTTGGAAACCTTATACGACCTTCTATGACAAGGCAAGGCCGGACTGATCACCACCTTCCCGTCTGATCGCCGTCTTCCCATCTGTCTCCTGCGGGGCAGAGGAGGGTGGCTGTTGTGCAAGTGAGGGAACAGGTTTGTTTGTTGCCCCCCCCCAGAATATTGAGCATTAGCTGCCACTGTTGGAAACCTTCTACGACCTTCTATGACAAGGTAAGGCCGGACTGATCACCACCTTCTTGTCTGATTGCCGTCTCCCCGTCTGTCTCCTGCGGGGTGGGGGGTGTGTGTGGCTGTTGTGCTAGTGAGGGGGCAAGTTTGTTTGTTCCCCCCCCCCCCCGAATATTGAGCACCAGCTGCCACTGTTGGAAAACTTCTACGACCTTCCATGACAAGGTAAGGCCGGACTGATCACCACCTTCCCGTCTGATCGCCGTCTTCCCGTCTGTCTCCTGCGGGGCAGAGGGGGGTGTCCGTTGTGCAAGTGAGGGAACAGGTTTGTTTGTTGCCCCCCCCCCCCCCCAGAATATTGAGCATTAGCTGCCACTGTTGGAAACCTTCTACGACCTTCTATCACAAGGTAAGGCCGGACTGATCACCACCTTCCCGTCTGATTGCCGTCTTTCCGTCTGTCTCCTACTGGGCTGGGGGTGTGTGTGGCTGTTGTGCAAGTGAGGGAACAGGTTTGTTTGTTGCCCCCCCCCCCCCCAGAATATTGAGCATTAGCTGCCATTGTTGGAAACCTTCTACGACCTTCTATCACAAGGTAAGGCCGGACTGATCACCACCTTCCCGTCTGTCTCCTGCGGGGCAGAGGGGTGGGGGGGGGGGTTGGCTGTTGTGCAATTGAGGGGGGCAAGTTTGTTTGCTGCCACCCCCCCCCCAGAACATTGAGCATTAGCTGCCACTGTTGGCCCGGTCATTGGGTAGCCAAAGACAAACTTGGTTGGAAGTGTGACTATTAATTCCCTCCCAAAAAATGTTGTCAACACTTCACAGCCCTCTGAATCCTTCCCCGTCTCAGTTCTTCGACTTTTTATATTTTTTTTATTTTCCGTACCTCGAAAAACATGCCGATTTTTCTACATTCATGTCCTAGCGAATAAGGTAATTAGGATACATCTGGCAGACAACGCCGATTGCGTTCTCGTACGGTAAACCCGCCAGAGACAGAGCTCTGAAAAGCTTTCCTTGCCTCGTTTCGGAAGCTCCTCCTGTATATTTCGTCTTCTCTGATAAACGTTGCGAAAAAAAAAAAAGGGCAAAGCGCTCCTCTCTCTGTGTACAGTGCTAAAGGAACCAAATTAATACTGTGATTAGAGAAGTCATTCCTAACGAGTGTTAAAATTTATTTAGGTAAAAAAAAAATATATATATATGAAAGTTCTCGGAGACCTTTTGCTGAATAATTGAGGATTTTTTTTCGATGTTAATAATTTAAGGAAACACAACGTGAGAAATCAGCGGGACTTTGGGGGTGTGAAGTAGTTTGATCTGAAAACGAGCGCCTTTGTAATGAGGTAGCGTCTGAGGCTTTGATCTATTTATAATGAGAATTTGGAGGATTTACTAATTATTTTAAAAACCTGTTAAGTTATAAAAAAAAAAAAAAATTAAAAATAAAAGTTTCTCTCTATTTTGAAATAACGGACCTAAGTCCTCCATTGCCTTAAGGAAGACGTGGAAAATCCTTTTTTACCATTTATTAATGGCTCGCCGACCGTCGTGCGAACATTTAGAATGGCACGGCTGCGCAAAGGGACGTACCTTTTGAATTTGCCACCGCGCAGGCACGCTCGCGCCGCCGGAGGTGCACGAGCACCCTTGCTGCAAGCTCCATTGACCACTGCACGACGATATACATATATACTGGGCCAATTTGGCCAGGATCCAATTAACCTACCAGCATGTCTTTGGAGTTTGGGAGGAATCCGGAGTACCCGGAGGAAACCCACGCAGACACAGGGAGAACATGCAAACTCCAAGCAGATGGTGTCGTGGTCGGGATTCGAACCAGAGACCCTTTTGCTGCTAGGTGAAAGTGATAAGCACTAGACCACTGTGCTGCCCTATATATATATATGAAAAGGGACGTACCTGTACGTCCCCTTTAAATCGCTGCATTGTGGGCGCGCGCCCGTCGAGCGCTCTGTGAGTTTGACCGCGGGTGCCCCCGGATTCGATGCCCGCGAGAAGCAGAAACGGGGAGATGTAAACAAGGCTTTCCCCCTGTTCAGCCTAGTGACAGGACAGAGATCTACTGCGCCCTCTCATCGGGAGCGGTGAGTGTACCCACGGGACCCACGGTCTCGATGTCCAGGGATGGACTGGCCATTGGGACTATAGGAAATTTCCAGGTTGACCGGCTTCAGTGACATCGGACCGCTGCCCCCTCTGTCTCTCCCTTCCTGCAGCGCTCACCTCCTCTCCCTCCCCGCAGCGCTCACCTGGGGGGAACAAGGAAGCAGGGGAGGACCTGAGGAGCAGGGGCGACAACAGGGGAGCATGGGGGGAGGGGACAGACAGCTGACTCAACAGCTATGGCCTGGGAGGTTTCTCACTTCTGCCTAATCTTGTCCCATAAGGGGGGGCAAGGACTGATTCTTTGCCCCGGTGAAATAATGTCTAGCTTCCCCACTGGTACTGCCTATAAGAGTACCAGCCGTTCTACTCTAATAAAGTAGAATGGCTAGTGGCTAGTGAGAGGGGGCTTGGCTGGCCGGGGGGGTTGTCCTGCCACCATGGCATTTCCCTGTTCTGCCTAGTGACAGGACACTGATTGTCTGCTCCCTGTCATCAGGAGCAGGGATCACTGTTGTGTCAGTGGTAGACCAACCCCCACAAAGTTAGAATCACTCCCTAGGACACACTTAACCCCTTCCTCGCCCCCTAGTGGTTAACCCTTTCCCTGCATTTTCACAGGATCAGTGCAATTTTATAGCACTGATCACTGTATATATCAGTGGCCCCAAAATAGCGTCAAAAGCGTCCGATGTGTCCGTCGCAATGTCACATTCAAAATAAAAATTGCTGAACGCCGCTGTATGAATGACAGTGGTCCCATAATAGCGTCAAAAGCGTCCGATGTGTCCGCCGAAATGTCGCATTCAAAATAAAAATTGCTGAACGCCGCTGTATGAATGACAGTGGTCCCAAAATAGCGTCAAAAGTGTCCGGTGTGTCCGCCACAATGTCGCAGTCACGATAAACATCGTTGATCGCCGCCATTTCTAATTAAAACAATATATATATTAATAAAAATGCCATAAAAATCTTCCCCCTATTTTGTAGACGGTATAACTTTTGCGCAAACCTATCAATATACGCTTATTGCGATTTTTTTATGTAGAAGAATACGTATCGGCCTTAACTGAGGGAAACAAAATTATATGTTTTTGGGGGATATTTATTGTACCAAAAAGTAAAAAAATATTGTTTTTTTTTAAAAATTGTCGCTCTATTTTTGTTTATAGCGCAAAAAATAAAAACCGCAGAGGTGATCAAATACCACCAAAAGAAATCTCTGTTTGTGGGGAAAAAAGGACGTCAATTTTGTTTGGGGGCCACGTCGCACGACCGCGCATTTGTCAGTTGAAGTGCCAAATCGTAAAAAAATGGCCCCGGTCATTGGGCAGCCAAATCCTCCTGGGGCTGAAGTGGTTAACATGGAAGTGCAGCATTGTATTTATTTATTTTATATATATATATATTTTTTTTTTCAAACGAAAATCAAATCTCATGTATTTTTCAGACAGAAAATGATTGATTTGCTACTTTCCTAACCCCCTGTAGATAAGTCATTACCACCTGACAGAGCGCCGCGGTTTGCGCTATCACTTTGCAGAACCAATGTACCGACTTATCCCAGTAAGAGCTTCGCTTAAGTGTAATTGTACTGTATGTTGTCACAATTTTATGAGGATGTACATTTACTGGAACAGAAAACCGGTCATTAAAGTAGAAAGTTAAAAGAAAAAAAAAAAAAAACCTTCGCTTGGCTATCATAACAAATGTTCGATCGAATGACTAAAAATAACGTGGTGGGTGGTCCTGTCTCTGCAGAAGCTCTGTCTGGATTTCCTCCGACCCATCATTGAAAACAGCCACCATGGCTCCTCCATGTCTAAGTTAACCACCGTCTGTGTTTTTCTACCACTTCAATGCATGACAGCTTCCCATTATCAATATCCTAAGGATGTGGCGAGTTCCGGCACCTACTGTGTCCCTAGCAACCAGCACAACATTGGTTTACATAAATACCTCAGTGCATGAGCAAAAAGGCAGGCATAACAGTGACATTACTGCCCACATATGGCCTACTTGTGACAGCTTCCCACTGTCAATGTCCTAAGGAGGCAGTGGGTGCTGACACCTGCTGCGTCCCTAGCAACCACCACAATCACCTACACATTGGTTTGCATGGTTGGAAATACCTGTCCATGTACGCAAAGGGGCAGGCAAAACAGTGGCAACACTGCCACACATATGGTCTATGTATAACAGCTGCCCATTGTCAATGTCCTAAGGAAGCAGTGGGTGCTGGCACCTGCTGCATCCCTAGCAACCACCACAATCACCTACACATAAGTTTCCATGGTTGGAAATACCTGACCATGTAAGCAAATGGTGGCAGAAGAAAACAGTGACATTAATGCCCCACATATGTTATATGTATAACAGCTGCCCACTGTCAATGGTTCCTAAGGAAGAAGCGTATGCTGGCGTCCTCTGCATAACTAGCAACTGCCACAATCACCTACACATTGGTTTCCATCGCTTGGAAATACCTGACCATGTAAGCAAAGGGGCGGGGAAAACAGTGACAACGCTGCCCCACATGTGATCTATATATGACAGCTTCTCACCTTTAATCGTTCCTAAGGAAGCAGTGGGTGCCGGCATCCACTGTGTCCCTAGCAACTGCCACTATCACTTGCACATTGGCTTCCGCTGTCAGGAATACCTGAATCCTTAAGCAAAGGGCGGGAATAACAGTGACATTACTGCCCACACTTTGTCTATATATGACAGCTTCCCACCTTTAATCGTTCCTAAGGAAGCAGTGGGTGCCAGCACCCACTGTGTCCCTAGCAACCGCCACAATCACTTGCACATTGGCTTCCGCTGTCAGGAATACCTGAATCCATAAGCAAAGGGGCGGGGATAACAGTGACATTACTGCCCACACTTTGTCTATATATGACAGCTTCCCACCTTTAATCGTTCCTAAGGAAGCAGTGGGTGCCGGCACCCACTGTGTCCCTAGCAACCGCCACAATCACTTGCACATTGGCTTCCGCTGTCAGGAATACCTGAACCCATAAACAAAGGGGCGGGGATAACAGTGCCCGCTGTCAATGGTTCCTAAGAAAGCAGCGGGTGCTGGCACCATCATTGACTCTAGCAACCACCATGATCACCTGCACATTGGTTGACCACGTAAGCAAAGGGATGGGAAAAGCAGTGAAATCACTGCCCACATATGGTCTATGTATGACAGCTTCCCACTGTCAATGTCCGATGGAAGCAGAGAGTGCCGGAACCTGCTGTGTCCCTAGCAACCACCATGATCACCTGGACATTGTCTTACATGGTCAGGAATACCCGACCATGTATGCAACGGGACCAGGAATGGCAGTGACATCACTGCCAACATATGGTCTATGTATGACAGCTTCCCACTGTCAATGTCTGAAGGAAGCAGTAAGTGCTGCCACCCTCTGTGTCCCTAGCAACCACCACGATCACCTGGACATTGTCTTACATAGTCAGGAATACCCGACCATGTATGCAATGGGACTGGGGGGCACAGTGACATCACTGCCAACATATGGTCTATGTATGACAGCTTCCCACTGTCAATGTCTGAAGTAAGCAGTGAGTGCTGCCACCCTCTGTGTCCCTAGCAACCACCATGATCACCTGGACATTATCTTACATGGTCAGGAATACCCGACCATGTATGCAACGGGACTAGGGGGCGCAGTGACATCACTGCCAACATATGATCTATGTATGACAGCTTTCCACTGTCTATGTCCGAAGGAAGCAGTGAGTGCCAGCACCCGCTGTGTCCCGAGCAACCGCCATGATCACTTGCACATTGGTTTATATGGTCAGGAATAACTGACCACGTAAGCAAAGGCATGGGGATAGCAGTGACACCACTGCCCACATATAGTCTATGAATGACTGCTGCCCACTGTCAATGGTTCTTCTACCTTTAACCTTTAACCTTTGAGGGAGGTCCCTATTCCAGTCTCTGAGTCCTAGCCTTGTTCTTTAAGGGGAAACCCCAACCCTAACCCCAACCCTAACCCAAAACCCTAACCCAAATCCTAACCCATAACCCTAAGTCCAAATCCCAACCCTAACCCAAAACCCTAACCCCAACCCTAACCCAAAACCCTAACCTCAACCCTAACCCTAACCCCAACCCTAACCCAAAACCCTAACCCCAACCCCAACCCTAACCCCAACCCTAACCCAAAACCCTAACCCCAACCCTAAGCCAAAACCCTAACCCCAACCCTAACCCAAAACCCTAACCCCAACCCTAACCCTAACCCCAACCCTAACCCAAAACCCTAACCCCAACCCAAAATCCTAGCCCAAAACCTCAAACCTAACCCTAACCTCAACCCTAACCCATAACCATAACCCCCAACCCTAACCCTAAACCCTAAGAAAAACGTTTAAGGTTAGGAAACATTTTTTATTTTTTAAACAAAACAAACAATAAAAACATATTTAATACAAATTATTTGATTTGAAAAAGAAAAAGAAAAGATTAATATTGGCCAGCAATTTTTTTTTTTGCTGCAACAATAGTAAATAATTCTGGACATGCAGATTGTGAACTTTTCATCCCACCGTTGATAAAAAAAAAAAATAAAACCTTTAAAAAAAAAAAAAAATATTCAACAGAAACCATGAAATTTCAAAGTCTCCCAGGAAAATTGTCAGTACAATGGAAATGATAAACTCCCGGCATAAAGAGAGACGTGGAACATTTTCTGGGGGCTCTGAACTCTACTAGAAAGAGAGGAAAAAAATAAATAAAAGTTTAGTGCGTTCTTTGTCAATGCTTTGTGCCGGGGAAAAATGGCGTTTTGGGAATATATATTGTATACAACACGCCACAGTCCATAAGCAATGTAATTGGTACATAAAGTCTCGGCGGGCTTAAATACGGCGGAAAAAAAAGACCGCGGCGGAGGAAAGTGCGATCGCCTATAGCGATGCGTCAGTCTTTTCTTTCCTTTCTTCTAGTGGAAAATCTATAACCTACGTCTTGTTGGAAGCGCTCGGATACAATACGTTTTTTTTTTTTTTTTATGCTCCGATTTTATAATACGCAACGTTTGAGCTTGTGAACTTTTTTTTTTTCCCCCTTTGGCTGCCTGAAAGTATTAATTTTGTATGGATAACATCATATTCAACATCGTATGTTTTCTACGTGTTATTCGAGTCATCGATTCGGTGATGCCGGACGCCGAAAAGTTTTTCCGCATTCACAGTCTGTATTTGCAGGGCCGATCCTAGGCAGGGTGCGTGGGGTGCTCCGCACCCAGGCGCCGCAGAGGTGGGGGCGCCGAAGCTCCAAAGTGCTCCCCTCCCTCCTCCTTGTCAGTGTCCAGAGGCAGAGCGCATGTAGCGGGTGCTGCGGTTCCCCATCCCGCTTGCTCTCTCCGCTGGCAACTGACAAGAGCTCATACCTCCCACTGTCCCTGGAATCCGGGCTGGGTACCACAGCGGAGCCTAGAACTGGAACACGTTCCGGCACTAGGCTCCACTAATTAATTCTGTCCGGTGCGCATGGAGCAGTCTCCTGTCTGCCCCGCCCCCTCTGCGTGTGTCGGCTCTTCTCCCATAGGTGGTGTGATGAGAGGCTTCTGGGTTGGCTGGAGCTGCTGCCAATCATCCCGAACACTCCTAGAAATGCTCTTAGAGTGCCACCCTCCAAGTAACCAAAGATGCCACGTATGCCCCTCCCACTGTAATGTGCTTCTGCTCCCAGCGCGCCCGAGCTACAGGGATCTATTGGACAGGTACTGATCTATGGGGACACCTGCTGTGGGGGGGCTCTGATGGGGGACACCTGCTGTGGGGGGGCTCTGATGGGGGACACCTGCTGTGGGGGGGCTCTGATGGGGGACACCTGCTGTGGGGGGGGGGCTCTGATGGGGGACACCTGCTGTGGGGGGCTCTGATGGGGGACACCTGCTGGGGGGGACACTGATGGGGGACACCTGCTGTAGGAAGTCTCTGATGGGGGACACCTGCTGTAGGAAGTCTCTGATGGGGGACACCTGCTGTGGGGGGCTCTGATGGGGGACACCAGCTGGTGGAGGGACTCTGATGGGGGACACTAATGAAGAATTCTTAGGGGAGCAGCTCTGTGTTTGAGTCGTAGCCATAGAAACATTTGTAAAGGGGAGGAGTTAGTAAGATGACCACGCCCATGTGGGGGCGCCAGAAATATTTCTGCACCCAGGCGTCTGTGACCCTAGGATCGGCCCCGTGTAGATGTATAGATGTATACCAACATTTCAATCCCTGACGCTGGTCAACCCCGCCCACAGTCTCTTTAGACCCACCCACTGACCGGGGAAGTCCCACCCAGGTCCCGCCCACTTACTAGAGTGGCGCACCCAAACCCCTCCTCTTGCCGATTGCCTAATTGTAAATGTACGTCATGACTTTACAGTTAAATACCGGGGGGGGGGGGGGGGTTGCAGCTAGATGCCATAACCCCCGGTACCTTTTTTTTTTCAGGCGGTCAGCTTTCTGATAAAAGTGATCCGGATTAATTTTATAGGTGGCGGGAGAGGTGACACTCCCCCCCACCCCTCCTTCTACAGCTTATCAGGTCGTTTCCGAGTCCGAGACATCGGTAGTCTTTTTGACCCCAGATCTCTCAATAAAGAGGACCGGTCATGCTTATATCTATTGTAAGGGATGTTTACATTTCTTGTAATAGGAATGCCCGGGTACCGGAATATAAACAAAGTGGCAATCGCAGCTGAAAGCTTGAGATCCGTGATTTTTTTTTCACAATCTCATGCTTTTCAGCCTGGAGGAGATATTTGGGATCTTATTGACACCCCCCCCCCCATCTCTCCATAAAGAGGACCTGTCACAAACCATTCCTATTACAAGCGATGTTTACATTCCTTGTAATAGGAATAAAAGTGATAATAAAAAAAAAAATAAAGTGTAAAAATAAAATAAATTAAGTAAAAATAAAAAAAATAAAAAATAAATAAATTTTTAAACGCCCCTATCCCCAGTAGCTCGCGTTTAGAAGCGAACACACGCGTAAGTCCCGCCCACATATGTAAACGGCATTCAAACCACACAGTTGAGGTATCGCCGCGTGCGTTAGAGCGTGTGCAACAATTCTAGCACTAGACCTCCTCTGTAACTCTAAAATAGTAGCCTGTAAAAAAAAATTAAAGCGTCGCCTAAGGAGATTTTTAAGTAACAAAGTTTGGCGCCATTCCATGAGTGTGCGCCATTTTAAAGCGTGACATGTTAGGTATCTATTTACTCGGCGTAACTTCATCTTTCATATTTTACAAAACAATTGGGCTATCTTTACTGTTTTGTTATTTTTTTTATTTTAATTTTAAATTTCCCCCCCCCCAAAAAAGGCGTTTGAAAAATGATTGCGCCAATACCGTACGAGATAAAAAGTTGCAATGACCGTAGTTTTATTCCCTAGGGTGTCTGTAAAAAAAAAAACGATATAATGTTGGGGGGTTCTGAGTAATTTTCTAGAAAAAGAAATGATGATTTGTACATGTAGGAGAGAAGTGCCAGAATAGGCCCGGTATGGAGGTGGGTATAAAAGCCCGGTATTGAAGGGGTTAAAGTCCGACCATTGGTTACCCCCTCTGAGTAATCCTATATGTTTTCCCTCCTATGAATACGGATGTGGCATTGTGAGTTATTCCCCTTTTCTCTTTACTATTCTTAATTAATGAAAGGATGAATGCTGGATCAACAGGCCCCTTAGCAGAAATATAAAAATTCCTCTGGTCCATAGGCGGTGTACCGGCACGGCAGCTGAAGTTGTTACATAACATCAGGAGAAAGCAAATTCTTATTACATTGACATTAGTCTGATGACATTTTGTAATATACTTACATGATACATTTACTTATTTTCCTAATAGACGCGGTGGAAATGCGCCTCGTGTGACAGAGTGCGCTATTCCGGTGATTCATGTACCGTAGGCATCCAATGGATATCATAGGGTATAGCTGACGATTGTATATCAGAGCTTCTGATTGAAATGTGTTGTGTTTTTTTTTGGCGCGGGGCCCGTGTAGCGGGTTTCAATCAATGTTGCATTTTAAATAGCTTCTTACCTGTCACTTGTGAAAGGCTTAATGACGGAATGTATCTCCCGGCCTAAGTAATCTGCACGGGAGGGGGGGGACACAACCGCCATCCTTTATAAGGTTATAACTTCTATCTTGATGTGCGTTGCCTGGAGATAAAAAACCTTTTGCGGCTCGGCATAAACGCCGTGATAAGGGTCCCCATTATGAGGTGTCGCCATAACAGTGATGGGTCGCAAAAAAAAAAAAGCTATTTGTGTTAATTAATGTTACGCGGCTTCCAGCTGCGCGTTTTACATGGAGAAAAACTTCCGTCATTATCTCGCTGCAAATCTGGAAAATAATTGCCCCGCGGTTCGTTAATAAAAAAGATCGGATTCTAATTAGAAATGCCGCTCAGTCACGAGCCGCGGTTGGGGTTTTGTTTTCCTGAGTGAATTATAATTATTTTAGTGTTATTCATGGTGGGGCTGAACGTCCGTGCCAAATAGGGACAGCGGGAGTAGTGGTTGCGGCTCCAACTGGGCCTCTCCTCCTGGGGGCCCTTATTATTCCTTCTCCATAGAAGGGTGTGGCTATGATTTTTGTGGAGGAGAAGGGGCATACCATGCAAGACAGGGGTTATATAAGACGAGGGGTAGATGTGAATTTGGAGATATGTTATATTGCCAAAAGTATTGGTTGTGGCTCCAACTAGGCCTCTCCTCCCGGGGGCCCTCGGAACTTATAGCATTATTCCTTCTCCATAGAAGGGTGTGGCTATACTTTTCATGGAGGAGAAGAGTCAGGGGCGGACTGACAACTCATGGGGCCCCCGGGCAATAGAAGATTATGGGGCCCCTGGGCTTACAGATGGTCACCACTCCAAGAGGCAGTGCAGAGGTGGGGCAGATAAAATCCTGGGATTTTCACATCAAAAGCATGTCGGTTTCAGACATATCAGGGACAGATGTAAAAAAAAGAGCCTGGCAACCCTGATGGGGCCCCCTAGTGGCATGGTGCCCTCGGGTAGTGCCCAAGTGCCTCAATGGTCAGTCCGCCCCTGAGAAGAGTCACCAAGCCGACCAAGCCAACCATAAAGATTCAACAAGCCAACCAAGCCAATCATAAAGAGTCAACAAGCCAATCATAAAGAGTCAACAAGCCAACCAAGTTAGCCATGAAGAGTCAACAAGCCAACCAAGCCAATTATAAAGAGTCAACATTCTGTACATGTGGGTCAAAGGTTAAACTGGCATCAAATATCACCCTAGATTTTTAATCTAGAGTGAAGCTCAAATACATTGTCATATATAGATAAGCTGGATAAAGAGTCAACAAGCCAACAAACCAACCATTAAGAATCACTAAGCCAACCATGCCAGCCATGAAGAGTCACCAAGCCAACCATAAAGTGTCACCAAGCCAACCATAAAGAGCCAAGCAATGTTTCTCTAATGGAAAAAAAAGATGTTATGACAACATTTTGTACATGTGGGTCAAAGGTTAAACTAGCATCAAATATCACACTTAGATTTTTCAATATAGTGAAGCTCAAGTACAGGGCCATCTATAGATAAGCTAGATAAAAAGTCAACAAGCCAATTAAACCAACCATAAAGAGCCAACAAACCAACCATAAAGAGTCAACAAGCCAACCAAGCCAATCATAAAGAGTCAACAAGCCAATCATAAAGAGTCAACAAGCCAACCAAGCCAATCATAAAAAGAGTCAACAAGCCAACCAAGCCAGCCATTAAGAGTCAACAAGCCAATCAAACCAAACATAAAGAGTCAACAAGCCAACTAAGCCAAGCATAAAGAGTCAACAAGCCAATCGATCCAACTACAAAGAGTCAACAAGCCAACCAAGCCAGCCATGAAGAGTCAACAAGCCAACCAAGCCAATCATAAAGAGTCAACATTTTGTACATGTGGGTCAAAGGTTAAACTAGCATCAAATATCACCCCTAGATTTTTCAATTTAGAGTGAAGCTTAAGTACAGTGCCATCTATAGGTAAGCTAGATAAAGAGTCAACAAGACAATCAAACCAAACATAAAGAGTCAACAAGCCAACCAAGGCAGTTATTAAGAGTCAACAAGCCAATCAAACCAAACATAAAGAGTCAACAAGCCAACCAAGCCAGCCATGAAGAGTGACCAAGCCAACCAAGCCAATCATAAAGAGTCAACATTTTGTACATGTGGGTCGAATATCACCCCTAGATTTTTTAATTTAGAGTGAAGCTCAAGTACAGAGCCATTTATAGATAAGCTAGATAAAGAGTCAACAAGTCAATTAAACCAACCATTAAGAGTCACAAAGCCAACCATAACTAATCAACAAACCAATCAAACCAAACAAAGAGTCAACAAGCCAACCAAGCCAGCCTTGAAGAGTCAACAAGCCAACCAAGCCAACCATAAAGAGTCAACAAGCCAATCAAGCCAGCCATAAAAAACCACCAAGCCAACCAAGCCAACCATAAAGAGTCACCAAGCCAACCATAAAGTGTCACCAAACCAGCAATACCAAATATAAAGAGTCACCAAGCAAGTAGGCCAATGCAGAAGGTAACTGTTAGCTTGAAAAGAACACCAGCACCGCAGATGTGCCGTTCATCCAATCATTTTAATTGCAACATTTACTCTTGGGCAAGATTGCGCCTTTACGTAAACGCACGTAGCTTGTGCTCTATAGTTAATGGATGAAAAGTCCTCTGTTGTCAACTCATAGTCCTCCAAACAAACATCCTTTTAATGAAGCGGTGTAATCCGATTTTTGCTTTGTAAAATTACACCGATTCTGTAATGAAATGGTTTAATTTTCTCCTCCGTACAGTGAAGGTAAACGTCGAGCTAATGATCTAGATAAAATAATAGCATTTTAAGTGCCATTATATAGTGAGGGGAAAGAAGTTAAACGAGTAATACAACTCATTAAATTATCCGACTTCAAATGGATCTTTGGAGCTGTGCGTTGTAAGATAAATTTCAGGGGGGGGGGTGGAAGGAGCAGGCTAGCGGATACGTCGACTTAAAGCAGAACTGCAGCCAAGCCGGTACATTTTATTGTGTGTATGGGAACCGGCTTACGTGCCAAAAGATTTGTCATCCTGTTCATTCCATTGTGAAAATATCTTCATTGGTTGTTTGCAGAATTTTCCAACGGCTGAATAATTCTCTATATATTAGACTATCCCAAGTATTGGAGAGTCTAACAGTAAGCCTTAGGCTTAGTTTTCATGGGTGGTTGAGGGGGGGGGGGTGTCATGTTTTCACCACGCCCAATCACTACCCCTTAAGCTGCAAGGGCAGTGGAGGGAGGCAATACATTTGTGTCTCTGCCCCTCCCACAATGGTGAGACTTCCTGCAGTAGTTTGTATCTCTGCCCCTCCCACAATGATGAGACTTCCTGCAGTAGTTTGTGTCTCTGCCCCTCCCGCACAGAGACCCAAACTACTGCAGGAAAATCTCACCGTTGTGGGAGGGGCAGAGACACAAACTACTGCAGGAAAATCTCACCAATGTGGGAGGGGCAGAGACAAACTACTGCAGGGAAATCTCACCATTGTGGGAGGGGCACGTTATGGTGCCTTGATTGGCTTGGTGACCCTTCATGGCTGGCTTGGTTGGCTTGTTGACTCTTTATGTTTGGTTCGATTGGCACAAACTACTACAGGGAATTTGCTCTATTGTGGGAGGAGCAGAGACACAAACTACTATCTTCTTTATGGTTGGCTTGGTGACACATTATGGTTTCCTATGATTGGCTTGGTGACTCTTCATGGCTGGCTTGGTTGGCTTGGTGACTCTTTATGTTTGGTTTGATTGGCACAAACACAAACTACTGCAGGGAAATCTCACCATTGTGGGAGGGGCAGAGCCACAAACTACTGCAGGGAGATCATTGTGAGAGGGACAGAGACACAAACTACTGCAGGCAAAAGGTCACCATTGTGGGAGGGGCAGAGCCACAAACTACTGCAGGGAGATCATTGTGAGAGGGACAGAGACACAAACTACTGCAAGCAAAAGGTCACCATTGTGGGAGGGGCATGTTGTGGTGTCTTGATTGGCTTTGTGACTCTTCATGGCTGGCTTGGTTGGCTTGCTGACTCTTTATGTTTGGTTCGATTGGCACAAACTACTACAGGAAAATTGCTCTATTGTGGGAGGGGCAGAGACACAAACTACTATCCTCTTTATGGTTGGCTTGTCGGGCTTGGTGGCTCTTTATGGTTGGCTTGGTTGGCTTGGTGGCTCTTTATGGTTGGCTTGATGGCTCTATATGGTTGGCTTGGTGACACGTTATGGTTTCCTTGATTGGCTTGGTGACTCTTCATGGCTGGCTTGGTTGGCTTGGTGACTCTTTATGTTTGGTTTGATTGGCACAAACACAAACTACTGCAGGGAAATATCACCATTGTGGGAGGGGCAGAGACTCAAACTACTGCAGGGAAATCTCATCATTGTGGGAGGGACAGAGACACAAACTACTGCAGGGAAATCTCATCATTGTGGGAGGGACAGAGACACAAACTACTGCAGGGAAATCTCATCATTGTGGGAAGGGCAGAGACACAAACTACTGCAGGGAAATCTCATCATTGTGGGAGGGGCACGTTATGGTGCCTTGATTGGCTTAGTGATTCTTTATGTTTGGTTTGATTGGCACAAACACAAACTACTACAGGGAAATCGCTTTATTGTGGGAGGGGCAGAGACACAAACTACTATCCTCTTTATGGTTGGCTTGGTTGGCTTGGTGGCTCTTTATGGTTGGCTTGGTGGCTCTTTATGGTTGGCTTGGTGGCTCTTTATGGTTGTCTTGATTGGCTTGGTGACTCTTCATGGCTGGCTTGGTTGGCTTGGTGACTCTTTATGTTTGGTTTGATTGGCACAAACTACTACAGGGAAATCGCTTTATTGTGGGAGGGGCAGAGACACAAACTACTATCCTCTTTATGGTTGGCTTGGTTGGCTTGGTGGCTCTTTATGGTTGGCTTGGTGGCTCTTTATGGTTGTCTTGATTGGCTTGGTGACTCTTCATGGATGGCTTGGTTGGCTTGGTGACTCTTTATGTTTGGTTTGATTGGCACAAACACAAACTACTACAGGGAAATCTCACCATTGTGGGAGGGGCAGAGACACAAACTACTGCTTGGAAACCTCACCATTGTGGGACCAGTTCACCTACATGTATGTTTTCGGAAACCTGTATGACCACACAGGAGGGTTTTGTAGGCTAAGGTGATTTCTTGTAGCCGATGCAGAGTGTGTAATGTACAGGCAGCCAATGTAATAATATTCCCCAGTTTTCAAGGTGGCACACAGCGTCTTTTTTTTTTTTTTGCTTTTGCTCTTCTGAAATTGGCCTATTAAGGATAAGAAAGCCTGGGCTCCTTTTTATGGTTCACAAAGAGATAAAGTTTGTTCCCGGAAATGTGCCCAGGCTGCCTCCGCACTGCTGTTTATTTTCTTATCTTCCAAAGAAAGAGCGACAAAGACTCTCTCCTCGTTCTGTACAGGGTATTGTGGCGATGAAGCAATCCGCGCCACTAAATTCACCCGTGTCGGAGCTGAATCCTAATAAATGTATCCAGCGGGCAGAGCCCCCGTAACACTCTCCATACAGGCCACCTTGTGTTTAATATATCGGGCTATGGTGGCTACTGAACATGGCCGCTCTTTATAAGGCACTCAAAACTTAAAGCAGAACGTTAGGTAAGTCAATAAAAAAAAATTAGACCTAAAACTGTATTCTGAAAATAATAATATTAAATAAATTATATTAAATAAAGTTCATGGGCCAGATTCAGGAACAGTTACGCTGGCGGATCGAGTGATCCGCCAGCCTAACTGTGACTTTGAGTCGGCGTTTCTGTTTTCTGTAACCAGAAAACAAGAAACGCCGGGTTGAAGTTCCGATGCGAGCAGCGTAACTGAGTTTCGCCATCGCATCGTTACTTCAACTTAAAAATGGCGCCGGGGGCGTTCCCGCCGATTTACGCTCAAAAAATATGTTAATGAGCGGAAATCGGCAATTCACGATCGAAATCCGGCGCGACGCAATGACGATACGACGTTTCCGGACGGGATTACGCGGCGCATAGATATACCTACATGGGTTGGAGTATCCTATGTTAGGTATAGGCGTCGTCATCGCGTCGGGGAAAAAAAAAAAAACGTCGCTTGCGTAAAACGGTCAATGAATGGGAATGTGACGTCATTGACGTTCATTCACAGATTTTGGAGCATGCGCACGGGGATGTTTTTTGACACTCGACGCATGCGCAGTACGTTGGCGGCGGGATCGCGCGTAGTTAGCATACTACACGCCCCGTACCCGCTAAATTTGAATTCCGCCGGCTCATTTGTGATGCGCTGCCGCAACTTTAGGAGCAAGTGCTTCGTGAATGACAGCACTTGCTCCTAAAATTTCGGCAGCGCAACGCAAATGAGAAGCGTTACTCCAGAGCAAAGATGCTCTGGACTACCTGAATCTGGCCCCATGTGTGTGTAAAGGCAGGTGTCCCAATACTTTATATATATATATATATATATTATTCATTATTATATTATTTATATATATATAATATTTTCAAAAGTATTGGGACGCCGGCCTTTACACACACATACATTTTAATGGCACCCCAGTCTTAGTCCGTAGGGTTCAATATTGAGTTGGCCCCGCCCTTTGTAGCTATAACACCTTCAACTCTTCTGGGAAGGCCGTCCTCAAGGTTTAGATGCCAAGACTGGGATGCCATTAAAGCAGGGATCCTCAAAATATGGCCCTCCAGCTGTTGTAGAACTACACGTCCCATGAGGCATTGAAACACACTGAGGCCCCATACACACGACCGAGTTTCTCGGCAGAATCCAGCGAGAAGCTCGCTGGGATCCATATTCTGCCGAGAAGCTCGATCGTGTGTACACTTTCGTCGAGCGTCCCGTTGGGAAGCTTGTCGAGCCAAAATAGAGAGCAGGTTCTCTATTTGCTCGACGGGCCATCGGGACTAATGGCTCGACGCCTTTTTCGACAGCCTGGTCGACGAACTCGACGGCCGGCCGAGAACCTCGTCGGGCGGAACGATGGGTTTAGCCCGACGAGGTTCTCGGACGTGTGTACGCGGCCTCAGGTTTAGTGTTCAGTGTTTTTCCCTTCACACGTCGCGATGACTGCCGGTCACGAGTCACTTGGCGTTGCGGCCGTATTTAGCCCGCGTGTTTGCGGAGACACGCACATTTCACAGAGCGCTGCCTTCACTCCGCCGGTCTTGAAACAATCTCCAGGCTCGTCCTTTCCGATAGACAGTTAGAAAGTGAACATTCTTAATCTGCCCTTGATACTCCGCAGTGGAATATGCAAATGGCGGAGAACGTTCTGAATATTAAAATATTTAAACAAGGTTCAAGTTCAGGAGTTTGGAGGAAGTTTGAGGTCAAAGCGTGATTTCATTTAAATCTCATTGCCGTGTAAAGAGCTTATCCTGACAAGCAAGGAGAAGTTGAACCGCTCGGTGAAGAGCCGTCCGGAAAACATCACCGGTGGGCTCGAGGGCCCCTTCCCAATATCAGGTCATGTTTCCTGTGTTTGATGCAATGTACATGACATTTACCCTGGGGAGACCAGATATAGTGAATGCAGGCTCCTGGGGAGACCAGATATAGTGAATGCAGGCTCCTGGGGAGACCAGATATAGTGAATGGAGAGTCCTGGGGAGACCAGATATAGTGAATGCAGGCTCCTGGGGAGACCAGATATAGAGAATGCAGAGTCCTGGGGAGACCAGATATAGTGACTGCAGGGTCCTGGGGAGACCAGATATAGTGAATGCAGAGTCCTGGGGAGACCAGATATAGTGACTGCAGGCTCCTGGGGAGACCAGATATAGTGACTGCAGGCTCCTGGGGAGACCGGATATAGTGACTGCAGGCTCCTGGGGAGACCGGATATAGTGACTGCAGGCTCCTGGGGAGACCAGATATAGTGACTGCAGGCTCCTGGGGAGACCAGATATAGTGAATGCAGAGTCCTGGGGAGACCAGATATAGTGAATGCAGGCTCCTGGGGAGACCAGATATAGTGACTGCAAGGTCCTGGGGAGACCAGATATAGTGACTGCAGGGTCCTGGGGAGACCAGATATAGTGACTGCAGGCTCCTGGGGAGACCAGATATAGTGAATGCAGAGTCCTGGGGAGACCAGATATAGTGAATGCAGAGTCCTGGGGAGACCAGATATAGTGAGTGCAGAGTCCTGGGGAGACCAGATATAGTGACTGCAGGCTCCTGGGGAGACCAGATATAGTGAGTGCAGGGTCCTGGGGATACCAGATATAGTGAGTGCAGAGTCCTGGGGAGACCAGATATAGTGACTGCAGGCTCCTGGGGAGACCAGATATAGTGACTGCAGGGTCCTGGGGAGACCAGATATAGTGACTGCAGGCTCCTGGGGAGACCAGATATAGTGAATGCAGAGTCCTGGGGAGACCAGATATAGTGAATGCAGGCTCGTGGGGAGACCAGATATAGTGAGTGCAGAGTCCTGGGGAGACCAGATATAGTGACTGCAGAGTCCTGGGGAGACCAGATATTGTGAATGCAGGCGCATCCGGGGCCCTGGGGACCTCTGTGCCCTTTAATAAAAACAAAAAAAGTATATATAAAAAAAACTGGGGTTCTCTGGGCCCCTTACAAAAAAAATGGGGGTTGCCATCCGGGCCCCTGGGGGCCGCCGGGCCCCTTACAGGTATACTGCCTGTACCCCCCCCCCCCCGTGGCGGCCCTGATCACATGCACCCTCTCAAGAAAAATAAAAACCTCTAGCAATACACACCAAACGGAGCATGTATAGCGTATATTGGCGTGAGGCGGAAGCTGTAAAAATAACGCAGTGCCGTATCGCAAAACAAAAAAAATGGCCTGGTCATGAAGGGGGGTAAACCTTTCCGGGGCTGAAGTGGTTAATTGAGAAATCTGAAGTTAGAAGCTGATTGGCTACCGTGCACAGCTGCCCCAGATTGCGAGCGCCCCAGTTTTACTACATCTCCCCCCATACTCTGTTGTGTCCAATATACACGGCATAATTATTTATGATGGTCAGATCACAGCTCATAATGTTCTTCTGATACAAAACTGCAACATTCATTAGATCTGAGTAGAGTACCTATCATTTTTATTTTTTTAGAGCAGAGCTGAAGTGTTCTCGTTCTTTCATACGCAGTGCATCCTATATTGTTTTAATCAGGTCATATAAATCTACTGAAAACACCTGGCTTCTCCGGGGTAGGCAGACACATCAGTGATGCATTGTAGTGAAGCTGTGGGAGGAAAGAGGGGGCTTCAGTAATGGATTATTAAAAAAAAAATGTTTTTATTCAAGAAAATCTGTATTGAAAATAAATAAGTAGGCTGACGTTTTCTGAGAAAAAAAAAAAGCTTTGGCGGGGATGGCGTTGGATCTAAACAACATCTTAGGTTAGGATGAGGTGGAGAACTGGAGGTTTAATACAGTTTATATAGTCGTTAGACTCTCCTCCCCCCGACCAAGGTTTTCTTTTACCTTCTGAAAGATGCACCAAAAAAAAAAATTGGTCAAGAATAGTAGATAAGGGTGCGCTGGCCTGACGATGCCTGTGTAGAAGAAACACGTTGGGTGGGGGATAGATACATGACATAATCGCGCATTGTAACTGAATGGCCCGCGGGACCCAGAGGCTCCTGAAGGGTGTGGGGTGCTCCTGTTTCAGCTTCACCAATGACTCTTGTGTCTAGGGTCATCCTATGTCCACCAGGGGCATAGGATGACTGAGAAATTATATTTCGGATTACAGGAGATGGGACAGTAATGATAATTCACAATGTATTCCAGGATATCTTAAAAAATGACATGTTGTTGATTCTAAAGCCAATCGGTCAATAGAGTGATTCATACATGTGGGAACACAGACTGTTAAGGTGTTAATTAAGTCTGCTGCTGTCATGTAAACTAGCCTTAGTCTGGCCTCTAAAGACCTTTTCATTGTGTGATGCTAATTAACACTGTATTGTGTGAATTTCTATTGATGATAAATGTGTATTGTATAGCAGGTGAGAGAAGAGCCAGAGTCATGATGTCTGACTTGTCAGCTGTAGCTAATTAGCTCATGTGGATTGTGTCAAACCCGGTGCCAGAAAGTCTACCCAAGATGTGTATTGGAGGCTCATTAGGAAGCATTGTTTAATGTTGTGGGTGGAGTCGAGTCATTGTTCATATTTGGTTGCTGACTGTATATAAAGAGCCCAAGTTTACTATTAAAGTATCTATCCATTTGGAACCAGAGAACAGAGCTGTGTCTCGTTTCTGGGAAATCCCAATAGGTCCTGTCTGCCGGATTGTTGAGTGTCGATAAGCTGTCGTGGGTTGGTGGAATGGAATATCGTAAACAGCGTTAACCCCTGACCGTTACACGCATGCTGTGATGGGAGGTGCGAAGTCTTGTGAAAAGACTCCATTCTAATGACATAGTTTCATCCTATGGTGCCAACCAGTTCTCTTTTTGGGTCAAGGAGATAGTTGATTGTCCAAGAAAATGATGGGAGGTGCAAAGTCTTGTGAAAAGACTCCATTCTAATGACATCATTTCATCCCATGGTGGTATGAGATCTGGGGCGGGTGTTGTCTCTCAGGCGGCGTACACGCGGCAGAGAACCTCGACGGGCTGAACACATCGTTCCGCCCGTCGAGGTTCTCTGCCGGCCGTCAGATTCGGCGACCCGCCCGTCGAGAATGGCAACCAGCCATTCATCCCGATGGGCCGTCGAGCAAATAGAGAACATGCTCTCTATTTCGGCTTGACGGCATTCCCGACGCAATGCTCGCCGAGAGCGTACACACGGCCGAGGTTCTCGCTAGAAAGCAGCTCCCAGCGAGGTTCTCGCTGGTTTCTAGCGAGAACCTTGGTCGTGTGTACGCCGCCTCAGAGTTACATGGCTGAAGGTGATTGTCCAAGAGAATGATGGGAGGTGCAAAAGTTTGTGAATAGACTCCATTCCAATGACATATTCCCATCCCATGGTGCTATGAGATCTGGGGCAGGTGTTAACACTCAGAGTTACGTAGCTGGAGGTGGGTCAAGGAGATTTGTCAAGTTGATTGTCCAAGAAAATGATGGGAGGTGCAAAGTCTTGTGAAAAGACTCTGTGACATAATTTCATCCCATGGTGCTATGCGATCTTGGGGAGGGGGGGTGTTAACTCTCAAGCCTTGTACACACGATCAGTTTTCCCGATGGGAAAACTGTGAGGAGAGCTTTTGGCCAAGAGCACATTATTGGCTTCCCTTTGGGTTTCCCGGCGGTAAAAAGTCCTCTGGGAAACCGGGTCGTGTGTACGAGGCTTCAGAATGACATGGCTGAAGGTGATTGTCCAAGAGAATGATGGGAGGTGCAAAAGTTTGTGAATAGACTTTATTCCAATGACATATTCCCATCCCATGGTGCTATGAAATCTGGGACGGGTGTTAACTCTCAGAGTTACATGGCTGGAGGTGGGTCAAGGAGATTTGTCAAGTTGAGATTTGTCAAGTTGAGATTTGTCAAGTTGAGATTTGTCAAGTTGAGATTTGTCAAGTTGATTGTCGAAGAAAATGTTTGGAGGTGCAAAGTCTTGTGAAAAGACTCCATGACATAATTTCATCCCATTGTGCTATGCGATCTTGGGGAGGGGGGGGGGGTGGGTGTTAACTCTCAAGCCTTGTACACACGATCAGTTTTCCCGACGGGAAAACTGTGAGGAGAGCTTTTGGCCAAGAGCACATTCTTGGCTTTCCCCTTGGGTTTCCCGGCGGTAAAAAGTCCGCTGGGAAACCCGATCGTGTGTACGAGGCTTCAGAATTACATGGCTGAAGGTGATTGCCCAAGAGAATGATGGGAGGTGCAAAAGTGTGTGAATAGACTCTATTCCAATGACATATTCCCATCCCATGGTGCTATGAGATCTGGGGCGGCTGTTAACTCTCAGAGTTACGTGCCTGGAGGTGGGTCAAGGAGATAGTTGATTGTCGAAGAAAATGATGGGAGGTGCAAAGTCCTGTGAAATAGCCACCCACGCAAGTTACTCGCCTTAATCCAATTACTGGAGGTTTACGGGTCAAGGAGATGTGGATTGTCTAAGAACATGATGGGAGGTGTGAAAGCTTGTGAGATGGCCCCGTTCTAATTACATAATCCAATCCCATGTTGCTATGAGATCTGGGGTGGGTGTTAATTCTCAGAGTTACGTGGCTGATGGTGGGTCAAGGAGATTGTTGATTGTCCAAGAAAATGATGGGAGGTGCAAAGGCTTGTGAATAGACTCCATTCCAATGACATCATTTCATCTCATGGTGCTATAAGATCTGGCTGTATTTGGGGGGGAAACTGGCTGCATTTGGGGGGAAACTGACTGCATTTGGGGGGAAACTGACTGCATTTGAGGGGAAACTGGCTGCATTTGAGGGGAAACTGGCTGCATTTGGGGGGGGGGAACTGGCTGCATTTGGGGGGGGACTGGCTGTATTTGGGGGGGAACTGGCTGTATTTGGGGGGAACTGGCTGTATTTGGGGGGAAACTGGCTGTATTTGGGGGGAAACTGGCTGCATTTGGGGGGAAACTGCATTGGGGGATTTTGGGGACTGGCTGCATTTAGTGGGAAACTGGTTGTGGGAAACATTTGGGGGGAAACTGGCTGCATTTAGTGGGAAACTGGTTGCATTTGGGGGGAAACTGGCTGCATTTGGGGGGGCTGCAAACTGGCTGCATTTGGGGGGAACTGGCTGCATTTGGGGGAAATTTGGGGGGAAACTGGCTGCATTTCGGGGGGAAACTGGCTGCATTTCGGGGGAAACTGGCTGCATTTCGGGGGAAACTGGCTGCATTTTAGGGGAAACTGGCTGCATTTCGGGGGAAACTGGCTGCATTTCGGGGGAAACTGGCTGCATTTCGGGGGAAACTTGCTACATTTCGGGGGAAACTTGCTACATTTGGGGGAAACTTGCTGCATTTTGGGGGAAACTTGCTGCATTTTGGGGGGAAACTGGCTGCATTTGGGGGGCAAATGGCTGCATCTGGGGGGAAACTGGCTGCATTTGATGGGGAAACTGGCTGCATTTAATGGGGAAACTGGCTGCATTTGGGGGGAAACTGGCTGCATTTAAGGGGGGAACTGGCTGCATTTAAGGGGGGGGGGGGGAAACTGGCTGCATTTTGGGGGAAACTGCTGCATTTGAGGGGGAAACTGGCTGAATTTGAGGGGGAAACTGGCTGAATTTGGGGGGGGAATTTGGGGGGAAACTGGATGCATTTGATGGGGAAACTGGCATGATTTGAGGGGGCAAACGGTAAGTGCCAGGCAGGGGGACAAACAGGCATGATTTGAGGGGAAACTTGCTGCATTTGGGTGAAACTGGCTGTATTTGGGGCAAACTGGCTGCAATTGGGGACAAACTGGTTGCATTTGAGGGGAAACTGGCTGCATTTGGGGGAAACTGGTTGCATTTGAGGGGGAAACTGGCTGAATTTGAGGGGGAAACTGGCTGCATTTGAGGGGGAAACTGGCTGCATTTGAGGGGGAAACTGGCTGCATTTGAGGGGGAAACTGGCTGCATTTGAGGGGGAAACTGGCTGCATTTGAGGGGGAAACTGGCTGCATTTGAGGGGGAAACTGGCTGCATTTAAGAGGAAACTGGCTGCATTTAAGAGGAAACTGGCTGCATTTAAGAGGAAACTGGCTGCATGGCTGCATTTGAGGGGGAAACTGACTGCATTTGGGGGGAAACTGGCTGCATTTGGGGGGAAACTGTCTGCATTTGGGGGGAAACTGGCTGCATTTGGGGGGAAACTGGCTGCATTTGGGGAGAAACTGGCTGTATTTGGGGAGAAACTGGCTGCATTTGGGGGAAACTGGCTGCATTTGATGGAGAAACTGGCATCGTTTGAGGGGGCAAACTGGTTGCGTTTGATGGGCACAGTTGCGGCAATTGATGCTGTTTTTTTAGTTTGTTTGCACCCCCCAAAAATTTGGAGCACCAGCCGCCACTGCAAATCAGGGACAAGTTCGCCCATATATACAGTGGGAAGCTTTGCTTCATTGTTTCCATGTTTCCCCCCTCCCGTCGTGTGGCTCTTAGACCAATGACAGCTTTTGTGCCTTTTCCTCATTTCACACCTCTTAACTGACTTTTTAAGTTGCATTAATTTTTATCCACCGAGATATATTAAATGTGACTCGTATTGAATAGCTTGATATATTAATACACTCATCCTAAATACTTCTGTCACTCGCGGTTTAATAACAGTAATTAGAGTGAGACAGCCATAACAATAGCTGCCCTAATGACAATGAGGTTTTTTTTTTCCTCTCTTTCCCCGTTCCCTTAGACCGGCTCCGAGTCCAATTTGAATTGGCCTTTTGCGAAAGTTATGGGTAGCCAGGCAGGAAGCCGAGATGAGCGCAAGGTCACCTCTTATCTGCCGTAAATTGTCTTCTGGCCAGATCTGATAGGCTGCTTAAAATTCAGCGTTAGAATTTAGTTCTTTGTATGAATAATTAGATGATGTAGGTACAATGGAGCCGTAGAGTTAAAGGACCGGCTTAAAGTATTAAAGTGTCTCCAGATAGCCGGGTATTTATGAACGTGAACGCCTGTCCACCTGACATCGAGAACCGGCTTAGATGACCGAACTCAATGATTATGTTCACGCTTTAGTGCCTACCATAACTTCTCCTTTAGGCCGGGTTCACATTGGTACGACAAACGCTCCGACCAGGGCTGATCCTAGGGTCACAGGCGGCGCCCCCACCTCTGCAGGCGCCTGGGTGCAATGCACCCTGTGCACCCTGCCTAGGATCGGCCCTGGCTCTGACATCGGGATCTCATGACATCAAACGCAGCCACTGTGCCATCAATTGTCACCATTGTGCCATGCCATCAAATGCAGTTGCTGTGGCATGCCATCAAATGCAATCACTGCTGCCATCAATTGTCACCACTGTGCCATGCCATCAAACGCAGCCACTGTGCCATCAATTGTCACCACTGTGCCATGCCATCAAGTGCAGCCACTGTGCAATCAATTGTCACCACTGTGCCATGCCATCAAACGCAGCCACTGTGCCATCAATTGTCACCACTGTGCCATGCCATCAAACGCAGCCACTGTGCCATCAATTGTCACCACTGTGCCATGCCATCAAACGCAGCCACTGTGCCATCAATTATCACCACAGTGCCATGCCATCAAACGCAGCCACTGTGCCCATCAATTGTCGCCACTGTGCCCTTTAATTGTCGCCACTGTGCCCATTGATGCCACTGTGCCCATTGTCGCCTGTGCCCTGTAAAATGCCCCTCCCCCGCCCGACAATTACCTTTCTGGGGGTCAGCCACCCTCCTTCCACGTCCCTCGATGTCTTCTCCCGCCTTCGATGACGCTTCAGCCAATCAGGTTACCGGTAACCAGAAACCTGTGAACCTGATTGGCTGAGACGCCTGTCAGTCTTATCCAAGGAACACACCCCCCGTACGTCCCATAGATAAGCATTCGGAAGCCGACTACAGCCTGAGGGCTGTACTCGGAAAGCCTATCGCTGGCTCTGATAGGCACTCCCACACAGCCAACCAGCTGTCATTATTCAGATGGCCGACACTCACCACCCATTGGCGGCAGCGGCGAAAATACATAGATTCATGCAATGCAATGTATTTCAGTGGCTGTGCGAGAGTGAGAGGGGGCGGCGCTGTCAGTGATTAAATCGGTGATGTGGCGGCCTTTTTTGGGGGCATCAGATTGGCCCGGGGGGGGGGGGTAGCTTTGTCAGTTTCATTCCGGGACACTGTATTGTCCTGGAATGAAGGTGCCCGGGACTGTCCCGGGCAATCCAGAGACATGTGGTCACCCTAGAATCCACAGCTCTTTGTCTATATAGCCTAAAACTATGAAGCTATGTCTACTACCAGGCACCCCTAATGGGTGGGCCGCCACTTGGGGGGATGGGGGGTCCTGCTGGCCATATTATTAGGTGTGATGGTCGGGTATCCACAGCTCTTTGTCTATATAGCCCAAAACTACGCAGCTGCGTTCTCCTGTACTTGCAGCAGCCAGCGTTGTCAAAGGTAACGTTCCTTTAGGTGGCGCCCCCCCATCTTCGACTTTGTCAGCGCTCCCCCCGCATACATAAATTCACTTCCACTCTTTAAATACAAAAGAGAAGCATGAGATTATTGTTTTTCTTCTAAACAGATGCTCAGCATAACCCCCCCCCCCCTTTTTTTTTCAGCAGTCTTAAAGCATCAGGTTATATTTTGATAACGAGGGAGAAAAACACTTAAGTACGGCGACGCTTCCAGAAAATGTTTTCTTTATTTATTTTTTTTTACGACCCAGCGTGTGGGGGCGGAAGCGTTTATGTTTATCATGTTTTCGGGTTGCTATAGATATTCGACTCCGCCAAGTAAAGCCTGACACACGCTTGGCACGATCGCACCGCGCAAATTAATAAACATCAGCGATGAAAATTTGTAAATTGGGTCTTTTAAAGTGAGACGTATTTTTTCCCAGCTTATTTCGCGTTTGTGGTAAAGTTGTAGCAATATGGGGGCCACTGAAGAAAGCTTACATTGTATGAACATGCGATCAGTCATTTCTCCCCCTGAAAGGACCGGGAGAAACGAGCGATCGCGGGGTGCCCGGTGGTGATCGCGGCCTGCCGGGCACGTGCGTCGGCAACCCCTCCTGCCACCATCCGGTGCTTCTCCGGGCTCTCCTGTGCCATCCGAGACCTGGAGAAATGATCTGGGAGGCATAGAGATGACTGGAGACCAGATGGTCATCAGTCATCTCTATGATCGTCGGCGGCCCGGGCGCGATGTGATGACATCACGAACGGGTACTGGAATGTAAACAAAGCCGCAATCGCGGCTGAAAGCATGAGATCCGTGAATTTTTTTTTCATGATCTCATGCTTTCCAGCCTGGAGGAGAGATGTGGGGGGAGGGGAAGGTCTTATTGACCCCACATCTCTCCATAAAGAGGACCTGTCATAGTGATTCCTATTACAGGGGATGTTAACATTCCTTGTAATAGGAATAGAAGTGATCAACATGTTGTATTTATTTTTTTTAAAGAGTAAAAATAAAATAAATTGAGTAAAATAAAAAATAAAATAATAATTTTTTTTTTTTTTTTTTTTAAACGCCCCCTGTCCCCGGTATCTCGCGCCCAGAAGCGAACGCACACGTAAGTCCAGCCCACACATGTAAACGCCGTTCAAACCACACATGTGAGGTATCGTTGCGTGCGTTAAAGCGCCAGAAACAATTCTAGCTCTAGACCCCCCACAAACCAACATACACCTAAAAACTGGCTTACACACCCCGGCGTGGCGTGGGCGAGCTTTTCGTCTGGGCGCATGTTGCTGCTCCCATTGATTAGGCATTCAAACATGCAAATGAGGGAAATACGGCGATTCACGAACGTACGTGCGCCTGACGCAGGCTACGCGAGGTGCACATAAATTGTACATCCCGCGTAAAGTTATTCCCCATAGATGAGGCGCAACCCGGCAACAGACATGCAAAGGTCTGCCTCACAGAACACAGGCCGGCGTATTGGGCGTACGTTGCGTTCGCGGCGTACGTGGTGATCCAGCGTAGCTTAGGCAGTTGTGCCGGCGTGGTTGTGAGCATGCACGTAAGGGTGCTGTTTCACGCGTCCACGTCACGGCTACGTCACGGCGCATGTGCAGTTTGTGATACGCCGGGCGTAAAACACTGCACCACGCTCAGACCATCATTTGCATGGGGTCACGCCCACCTCCACCTACGCCGGTCTGCGCCTTCGAAACTTATGCCACGCCGACGCAACGTTGGGAGCAATAGCTTGCTGAATGCAGTGCTTGCCTCTCCGCACTGCGTACAGTGTTTGCGCTACGGCTGCGTAATGTGCACCCAACTCTCTGTGAATCTGGGCCCATGTGCGTGTAAAAGGCAGGCGTCCCAACACTTTTGGTAATATAATGTATGTGTAGTGTAGGTAAGTGATTTCAGTCCAGGAGAGGAGCCTGTCCGATGGAGGGCGGAAGGGAAGGCCGGAAGCCAACTATAAATCACTTTTTGGGTCTGTGACCCATTTGGGGAAATTTAGCCTCACTTCCTTTGTGGTCATCAGTGGGGCTTTGATGAGCCTTCGGTGGGGCTTTGATGACGCTTCAGTGGGGCTTCGAAGAGGCTTTGTTGGGGCTTCAGTGGGGCTTCGATGAGCCTTCGGTGGGGCTTTGATGACGCTTCAGTGGGGCTTCGAAGAGGTTTGCTGGGGCTTCAGTGGTGCTTTGATGAGCCTTCGGTGGGGCTTTGATGAGGCTTCAGTGGGGCTTCGATGGCCCTTCGATGGGGCTTCGATGAGCCTTTGTTGGGGCTTTGGTGGGGATTCGTGGGACTTTGTGAAGCTTCAAAGGGCTTTGTGGGGTTTCGGTGAGGCTTCAGTGGGGCTTCAAGCGAGCTTTGCCATAGTGTGGGTAAGTGATTTCAGTCCAGGAGAGGAGCCTGTCCAATGGAGGACGGAAGGGAAGGCCGGAAGCCAACTATAAATCACTTTTTGGGTCTGTGACCCATTCGGGGCAATTTAGCCTCACTTCCTTTGTGGTCATCAGTGGGGCTTCAATGAGACTTCGGTGGGGCTTTGATGACGCTTCAGTAGGGCTTCGAAGAGGCTTTGCTGGGGCTTCAGTGGGGCTTCGATGAGCCCTCGGTGGGGCTTTGATGAGGCTTCAGTGGGCCTTCGGTGGCCCTTCGATGGGGCTTCGATGGGCCTTTGATGGGGCTTTGGTGGGGCTTCGTGGGACTTTGTGGGACTGCAAAGGGCTTTGTGGGGTTTCGGTGAGGCTTCAGTGGGGCTTCAATGGGGCTTCGATGAGCCTTCAGTGGGGCTTTGATGACGCTTCAGTGGGGCTTCGAAGAGGCTTTGCTGGGGCTTCAGTGGGGCTTCGATGAGTCTTCGGTGGGGATTTGATGAGGCTTCAGTGGGGCTTCGATGAGCCTTCGGTGGGGCTTTGATGAGGCTTCAGTGGGGCAATCGGTGGCTCTTCGATGGGGCTTTGGTGGGGCTTTGTGGGACTGCAAAGAGCTTTGTGGGGTTTTAGTGAGGCTTCAGTGGGGCTTCAAGTGAGCTTTTCCATAGTGTGGGTAAGTGATTTCAATCCAGGAGAGGAGCCTGTCCGATGGAGGATTGAAGGGAAGGCCGGAAGCCATTTGGGGCAATTTAGCCTCACTTCCTTTGTGGTCATCCTGATGAGTAGTGAGGTTAATCTGTCTAGCGGGACATACACACTGTTGGCCAAAACTTATTCTACTAGAGAAAAGAGATCTGAATAAAACATATACAAATGGTTTGACATTAGAGACATAATTGAATTAATGTTGAATTAAACTAAAAATACGCGCATATGAAACGCAATGTGTGCCTCTAATTATACACCACATTCTAATGAGATCTTTTTTCTTTATGTAGATTTAGATATTTTAGGATTAGAGTTTCAGAAACAGTTTTATTATCCTTAACATTTTTTTTTGGCATGTGTATCAGTGAATGCTAATGTCATTGGATGAGTGCAGAACTTTGGGTTTGCACGCCGCAGTGTGGTTAAGAGCCTCTTTGCCAAACGCCTTTTTTGGCGGGAATTTTTTTGTTTTTATGAATTGAAAAATAACAAAACAGTAAAGTTAGCCCAATTTTTTTGTATAATGTGAAAGATGATGTTACGCCGAGTAGATAGATACCTAACTTGTCACGCTTTAAAAATGCGCACACTCGTGGAATGGCGCCGAAAAAATCTCCATGGGCGACACTTAAATTTTTTTTACAGGCTACTATTTTGGAGTTACAGAGGAGGTCTAGTGCTAGAATTCTTGCACACGCTCTAACGCACGTGGCGATACCTCACATGTGTGGTTTGAACTGCGTTTACATATGTGGGCGGGACTTACATGCGTGTAAGCTTCTGAGCGGGAGCTACCGGGGACAGGGGCGGTTTACATTTTTTTTTTTTTTATTATTATTATTTTGTTTTTATTTAACTTCATTTTTATTTATTTTTTTAGCCTTTTTTTTTTTGGATCACTTTTATTCCTATTACAAGGAATGTAAACATCCATTGTAATAGGAACAGTGTGTGACAGGTCCTCTTTATGGAGAGATGCGGGGTGGTCAATAAAACCCCACATCCCTCCTCCAGGCTGGGAAGCATGAGATCGTGAAAAAAAATTCACACGCCAACAGCCGCGATTGTGGCTTTGTTTACTTCCGGGTACCCGGGCGTGACCTCACAACGTCGCGCCCGGGCCTCCGACGGTCATAGAGATGACTGGTGACCATATGGTCACAGTCATCTCTATGCTTCCCAGCAGAGCTGGCTGATTCGTTCTCCGGGCCCCCGGACGGCATGGGAGAGCCTGGGAGAGCCCAGAGAAGCACCAGATGGCCGCGGGAGTGGGGGAAATACCCTCCCGCTGCCTATAGGAACCATCAAGCGGTGGAACTGCCACTTTGATCGTTCTTATTGTGCAGAGAATTGCCGGCTGAAGATGGTGATATCTGAATGATGCCTGTAGCCAGGAACTCCCTCCTTCTGTCGCCTCTTGTGTCCACCCCCTACCCACCTCCGAGCACCATTCTTTGGTTCCACCCCCTACCCACCTCCGAGCACCATTCTTTGGTTCCACCCCCACCCACCTCCTAGCACCATTCCTTGGTTCCACTCCCTACCCATCTCCCGGCACTGCTCCTTGATTCCACCTCCTACCAACCTCCGAGCACTATTCCTTGGTTCCACCCCCTACCAAACTCCGAGCACTATTCCTTGGTTCCACCCCCTACCCACCTTCAAGTACCATTCCTTTTCTCCACCCCTATCCACCTCTGAGCACCATTCCTTGGTTCCACACCTTACCCACCTCCGAGCACCATTCCTTGGTTCGACCCCCTACCCACCTCTGAGCACCATTTCTTGGTTCCACCCCCTACCTACCTCCAATCACTATTCCTTGGTTCCACCCCCTACCCACCTCCAAGCACTGTTTCTTGGTTCCACCCCCTACCCACCTCTAAACACCATTCCTTGGTTCCACCTCATACCCACCTACAGGGCTTTTTTTCTCAAAGAATAGGTGCAAGAACTTCCTCCTTCTGTCACCTCTTGTGTCCACCCCCTACCTACCTCCAAGCACCATTATTCGGTTCCACCCCTTACCCACCTCCGAGCACCATTCCTTGGTTCCACTCCCTACGCATCTCTGAGCACTGCTCCTTGATTCCACCTCCTACCAACCTCCGAGCACTATTCCTTGGTTCCACCCCCTACCAACCTCTGAGCACTATTCCTTGGTTCCACCCCCTACCAACCTCCGAGCACTATTCCTTGGTTCCACCCCGTACCCACCTTCAAGTATCATTCCTTTTCTCCACCCCCTATCCACCTCTGAGCACCATTCCTTGGTTCCACACCTTACCCACCTCTGAGCACCATTTCTTGGTTCCACCCCCTACCTACCTCCAATCACTATTCCTTGGTTCCACCCCCTACCCACCTTCGAGCACCGTTCCTTGGTTCCACCCCCTACCCACCTCTGAGCACCATTCCTTGGTTCCACCTCCTACCCACCTCCAATCACTGTTCCTTGGTTCCACCCCTTACCCACCTCTGAGCACCATTCCTTGGTTCCACCCCCTACCCACCTCCAAGCACCATTACATACATTCAGAGCTGGAGGCACCGGAACTGCCTCCCCCGCGTTCCTGCTGAAAAAAAGCCATGCCTGTAGCTGTACCCATCATTCAGATATCACCGAACAAAGTTGAGGACCTCATATGACGTCCTCCGACAGTGGAAATCAATGTCTCAAAATGCGATGTGGACCAGATGACTAGGGGGAGCCATGGGAAGTGAAATAGGAAGGTGAGGGTCAACTTTAGGCTATTAAACCTGTTGGGTTATGCCACCCCCGTCTCTGGAAGGAAGAGGCTTTCGTAACATCTACTAGAACAAGCGATGGGTATCACCGATCTCATCCTATTACGATGACCGTGCCAGTCTGAAGACTTTGTATTTATTGGTCTCTCTCTCTCTTCTGAGTTTTTGGCACGGACGGGCGCGCAGGGCAATTTATACGATCATTAGTACCAGCTAAAAATGTATAATTAATTAAAGACTGTGGTTTTATTTTAGTTGCTGCCTCTGGTCGTATCTTTATCACGGAGCGTCGGTAGAGAGACAGCAGAGGTTCCGGCAGACAGTCAATCGACGTGCAATGTATCACTCCGAGGAAAGCACTTTGTATCGGCTTTGCCAGGATAAATTGTTCTCTGAAATGAACTGCGTTTTGAGAGTCGTTTAATCCATCTTGTAGAAATCGTTTAGTTCCATGCAAATGCTTTTTTCGGCAATGGCTGGAGCTTGTTTAGTCCCTAAATATGGAACTTTTCCAGGTAGATACAATGTATCTGTCTTGCTTTGGATCAACTGTGGGTATAGAATTGGGTATATGGGATTGTATGATATTTTTTATTTTATTTATTTTTTATTATTTTTTATTTTTTTTATTTTTTTATTTATTTTTTATTATTTTTTATTAATTTTTTTATTATTTATTTTGATTTTTTATTTATTTTTTATTATTTTTTTATTTAATTTTTTTATGATTGAACTAGATGGACTTTTTTTTCAACCTAACTATGTAACTATGTAATGCTCATGCATTATTTTGCCTCTACGGTCAATGGTGGGGGTAAAAAAAAAAAAAAAGTAATTGGTTACTTTTTTTTGCTCAACCATGAACCCACCCAAAGTGGAGATTTAGTCAAAGGGTATGCTGGGTAAACAAAATAAAATAATAAAAAAAAAAAATAAAAAAAAAAAGAACACTAAAACTGACTGCGACAGAAACTTAGGTAGCGACGTGACGACCTTCAGCCCCAATGACATATAATCAATCGCTAGGGAAAATATCTTGATTGGCCTCTGAAATGCTGTGAGTTATTTTATAAGGTCAACTTGAAATTTCAGAAGTAAACTGAAAGAAAAAAAAAATACACCAGTTATTTTATTTATTTATTTATTTGTTTTTTGTCAAACTGGGGCCAGACCTGATTCCAGTCTGTTTCAGATTGACCGAAAACATAAATACGTGAGAAATTTCTATCTGACAAATGTAACTAGATATGTAAAAAAAATATATAATTTTTTATTTATTTTTTGGCCAGTGTGTTTCTTTTTTTTTTTTTATTGCGGGATCGATGCCCGCGTTCTCCACCAAAAACAAACAATTCATATTGGGGGGCCAAGGGACTGAGAAAAAAAAGAAGAGCTCCTTCTGGCATTTAACCATTCCCTACTTTATATAAAATAGGAAACAAATGGCTCTAGATATAATGTAACACGAAAATAATAAAAAAAATAATAATAATAATATAAAATAATAAAATACATAAATAATAAAATATATATATATATATAATATATATATATATATTGTAACGGTCACCACCGCTTACGACCTTCCATCCAACCACGACAAGCTTATCCGACACACCAACAACCAGGCAGACATGATCCATTCCATTTCCCAGAATAAACGAGACTGCGCTCCGTTCTCTAGTTTCCAAAATGCATGAATGAATTTATTGTTTTCCTTAGCTTGCTTATATCCAGTACAGAATAATACAGTTAATCACAGGACAATGCAATCTCCACCCCCCTTCACACCATAGGGGGCTTCAATCACACTCTAAAAGGCATTCAGGTAAGCTAACCATGTAGACCGGTCGGCACCGCATCTTCAATAGAGTTCAATTAACCTTTAATAATAACACAGACATCTAGTTGAATAAGTTTATCTAGACAGCTTTATCACACAATGGCAGAGTCTTGTGAGAGTGGGTGCAATCCACACCTTCAACGGAATGTCTTTCACATGAATAGCCAACACCTTAAGATATTTCAATAGCATATTATACAAAGGTATGACTCACTCTGGTCTTGTAGACCTGAATTAACACCTTTCCTAATCATGTGTGCCCAGATTGAATAGCTAACCGCTTTTGGTATTTGAAGACATCCTGCAAACATGAATTATTATTAATGTCCCTTATTAATGTCTTATGTAATATATGAATTATGATTCTTTGTCACCCTATGGCCCTAGTGGACATAAGGTGACCCTAGACATAGGAATATCTCAGTCTGTCACGGTGCATTCCGTTACACATTATATATATATATATATATATATAATTAAAATAATAAAATCATAAAATATATAAATAATAAAAATGAATAAATAATAAAATAATACAAATTCTGCCATCTGGTTGCTGCAATAAGAACGGTTTTCAAGAACTCCGGTTAGCACCTTTTGAAGATACCTGAGCAGGTATTTTTATTTTTTTTGGCCAGTGTGCCCGCATTCTCCACCAAAAACAAACAATTTATACTGGCTGGCCAAGGGACTGAGGAAAAAAGAGCTCCTTCTGGCATTTAACCATTCCCTACATTATATAAAATAGCAAGTAAATGGATCTAGATATAATGTAACACGAAAATAATAAATAATAATAATAATAATAATAATAATAAAATAATAAAATATATAAATAATAAAAAATAATAAAAAAAAAATAATAAAATACAAATTCTGCCATCCGGTTAATGCAATAAGGACGGTTTTCAAGAACTCCGGTTAGCACCTTTTGAAGATACCTGACCAGGTATTTTTTTTTTTTTTGGCCAGTGTGCCCGCATTCTCCACCAAAAACAAACGATTCATACTGGGGGGCCAAGGGACTGAGAAAAAAAGAGCTCTTTCTGGCATTTAACCATTCCCTACATTATATAAAATAGCAAGTAAATGGCTCTAGATATAATGTAACAGAAAAATAATAAATAATAATAATAATAAAATATATAAATAGTAAAAAATAATAAATAATAAAATATATAAATAATAAAAAATAATAAATAATAAAATAATACAAATTCTGCCATCCGGTTAATGCAATAAGGACGGTTTTCGGAAACTCCGGTTAGCACCTTTGAAGATACCTGATCAGGTATTTTTTTTTTTTTTGCCCAGTGTGTTTTTACACCCCGCATTCTCCACCAAAAACAAACAATTCATACTGGGGGGGCTGAGGAAAAAAGAGCTCCTTCTGGCATTTAACCATTCCCTACTTTATCCAAAATAGGAAACAAATGGCTCTAGATATAATGAAACACAAACAAATTATAATAATTTTAAATATATATATATAATTAATTTTCAGGAACTCCGGTTAGCACCTTTTGAAGATACCTGACCAGGTATTTTTTTTTGGCCAGTGTGCCCGCATTCTCCACCAAAAACAAACAATTCATACTGGGGGGGCAAGAGACTGAGGGAAAAAGAGCTCCTTCTGGCATTTAACCATTCCCTACTTTATCCAACATAGGAAACAAATGGCTCTAGATATAATGTAACACGAAAATAATAATAAAAAAAATAAAATAAATAAACAATAAAAAATAATAAATAATAAAATAATAAAAATTCTGCCATCTGGTATAATGTAACACGAAAATAATAATAATAATAATAATAATAATAAAAAAAATAATAAAATATATAAAATAGTAAAATATATAAATAATGAAATAATAAAAATTCTGCCATCCGGGTAATGCAATAAGGACGGTTTTTTGGAATTTTCCGGTTAGCACCTTTCGAAGATACCTGACCACATCTGGTAGAAGCTCCAAGCTAATTGGGAATTTAGTAATGACTTTGCGGCCTCGTCAGCTGGGGTCTTGCGATTATTACATTTTCCGGGTTGATTTTCGAAAATGGAGTTCTTCTACAAAGATGTGTCCCGCCACCTTCATTAATTCTTTGGCGCAGGAACAGCCGTCTTAGCGCTCGTATTGTTGTGCCTGTGCCGACAGAACCTCAAACCCGTCAACAACCTTCTGCAGCAAGAAACATTTCGAATGCGATTTAGCCGGTGGTGGTAAACAAGGAGTACATATTGTACAATGTTATTCCAGCAGAAACGTGCAATTCTTAGCCGCGCCACGCAATTTAATTACGATCTGTAATTGCCTAATGAATCATATTGTGATTTGGAAACATTTTGCTGAGAGGATTAGCAAAGAACGCCAAATGTGCCAAATGTGCACGAGACGGAAACACACCAGAAAATGTTCCCTCGGTGCAAACGTTTGCAACCTTCTGCTAATGCGATTCGCCAGCATTCATACAAACAATAACGAAAGGGGCAGGCAGAAAGACGCGGTACGGGTCAGGAGGGGACAGTGCATTTTCCGGGACTTTGCACGGGACAATGCCATCCAGGGACAGTTGGCAAGTATGACGTAATGCAAGATTATGATGAGGCCCCCCCATGCACCTGGGGCTCCTGGGGAGTGCCCATGCATTAAGACAGCCCTGCACTGCATGCTTGGCAAACAGACTACTGCATACTGCTGCATGACCTTACCTCCCTGTGGGCAGGGAGGCAAATCATGGAACAGATCCCCTGTATCGCTCTCTCTGCAGCAGCTGAAAGCTGTATTTTTCCCCCTTCCCTCCCGTTGACTTCCAGCTGCTGCAGAGAGAGTCATACAAAGGATTGGTTCCAGTATTTGCAACCAACCCCCCCCCCCCCACGCCACACCAATCACAGTCCCTATGCACCATAGGTTTCCCCCTACTGCCCAGGAACCCAAACAACAGGGTGAATTGGATGTGGGCAGGGAGGCAAATCATGGAACCAATCCCCCCCTGTATTGCCCTCTCTGCAGCTGCTGAAAGCTGGCTTCTCCTCCATTCCCTCCCATCTAGGGGTAAAGATGACATCTAGGCCAACCACTGCATGAAGGGATGACCAACATAGAACCCAACCTAGGGGTAAAGGTGGCATCAAAGTCAACCCCAGCATGGATAGATGATCAACTGATGCCCACAGATGGTTTAAAGTACCTACCGGTTCCTTGCAATGCACATAGAGCCTCTGACACCCCTTGTGTTAAATTGAATTAGCATTTCTCACTTGATGACTTTAAAGCCATGCCGGAGAAGACCCTACCTCAGCTAATAGATGCAACTACAGTAACAACATAGCCCGCACCTAGGGGTAAAGGTAGCATCCAAGCCAACCACAGCATGGATGGATGATCATCTGCTGCCCAACAGATGGTATGAAGGAGCTTCCAGTTCCAGGGCTGATCCTAGGCAGGTGTGTGGGGTGCAGGGCACCCAGATGCCACAGAGGTGGGGGCACTGAAGCACCAGAGTGCTCAACCTCCCTTCTCCTCCTCCTCTCCTTGTCCGTGTCCAGAGGTGGCTCTCTCCACTGTTCACCGCCGCCACCAATGTTTCCTGCCCAAGCCCAACCCTCTCCCCTCCTCCTGTCAGAGGAGGCGAGCAAAGCAGCGGCCGTCTCAGTGTGGAAAGAGACCAGCCGTGCAGTGACGTCGCTGGGGGGGGGGGGTCCGTGCCTGACATGTTTTTCTTGTCTGTGTTAGGGGAGCATCTCTGTGTTTGAGTCGTTGCCATAAGGGGGGAGTTGGTAAGATGACCACGCCCATGTGGGGGGCCCCAGAAAAATTTCTACACCCAGGCGTCTGTGACCCTAGGATCGGCCGTGACCAGTTCCTTACAATGCACAGCCCTTGGACATTTTGCTGATGCATGAAAAACCCTTGTAAGCATGTACGGCCATTGGAAGGCTGACTCACTTAACAGTTGACTAGACGGACAAATTATTTCCATTATTTAAATCGTGTTCATTAGTAAATGCTATGCTAAATCAGATTGTCGCCGGCTATGAAAAAAAAAAATACTCAAGGCTCCTGATTAACAATTCCTGTGTTTTTTAATTATGCAGAGTGCTCAGAAATTTTTATTTGATTAATCATCCACTAATATTAAAATCTTGACACCGCTGACCCTCTTCCTCTATTGTGTCGGAAGGATTAGTGTAGCGTGATAGAATTTGATGAGCGGCGCAGACAAGCACTCAGAAAGGACGCTTTCACCTTTATTTTACTTGATCTCTGGGTGACCTTGAGTCAGTCACTTCTGTTCCATCTTCTGGGCTTAAAGGTGAACTCTGGCCTTCCCTTCAATCTTGCACAGTGGTAGCGGCTCCTCTCCTGGCTTCCTCTGATTTTGCGGCACACTGTGAGCCTTTCACCGTGTACATTAGAAGCTTAGGCAAGTCAGATAGAGCCCCACCTCATTTCCTGGCTGGAGGACATCCAGCATCATTTGGTGCCTTCCACCCCCCCCCCCCCCCGCCCCAGCCTGGCTGTCCCTGGCCCCGTCCTTTTCAGTCAATGGATTTCCAATCATGGAAGCTCAACTTGAAGGATGGTGGTTGGAGGTGGGAAGGGTCTTGAACCATAGGATGGTGCTTGGAGGTGGATAGGGTGTGGAACCATAGGATGGCGCTTAGAGGTGTGTAGGTGGTGGAACCATAGGATGGTGCTTGGAGGTGGGTAGGGTGTGGAAACATAGGATGGTGTTTGGAGGTGGGTAGGGTGTGGAAACATAGGATGGTGTTTGGAGGTGTGTAGGTGGTGGAACCATAGGATGGTGCTTGAAGGTGGGTAGGGTGTGGAACCATAGGATGGTGCTTGGAGCTGTGTAGGTGGTGGAACCATAAAATGGTGCTTGGAGGTGGGTAGGGTATGGAAACATAGGATGGTGCTTGGAGGTGTGGAGGTGGTTGAACCATAGGATGGTGCTTGGAGGTGGGTAGGGTGTGGAACCATAGGATGGTGCTTGGAGGTGTGTAGGTGGTAAAACCATAGGATGGTGCTTGGAGGTGGGTAGGGTGTGGAAACATAGGATGGTGCTTAGAGGTGTGTAGGTGGTGGAACCATAAAATGGTGCTTGGAGGTGGGTAGGGCGTGGAAACATAGGATGGTGCTTGGAGGTGTGTAGGTGGTGGAACCATAGGATGGTGCTTGAAGGTGGGTAGGGTGTGGAACCATAGGATGGTGCTTTGAGGTGTCTAGGTGGTGGAACCATAAAATGGTGCTTGGAGGTGGGTAGGGTGTGGAACCATAGGATGGTGCTTTGAGGTGTGTAGGTGGTGGAACCATAAAATGGTGCTTGGAGGTGTGTAGGTGGTGGAACCATAGGATGGTGCTTGGAGGTGTGTAGGTGGTGGAACCATAGGATGGTGCTTGGAGGTGTGAAGGTGGTGAAACCATAGGATGGTGCTTGGAGGTGTGTAGGTGGTGGAACCATAGGATGGTGCTTGGAGGTGGGTAGGGTGTGGAACCATTGGATGGTGCTTGGAGGTGGGTAGGGTGTGGAACCATAGGATTGTGCTTGGAGGTGGGCAGGGTGTGGAAACATAGGATGGTGCCCTCCTGAATCCACGTATTAACTATTCGTGGGGCTAAAGGGGAAGCAGCATTGGGCCCCACAACAATGACTGGGCCCATGGGGAAGCTTCCCTTTTTGCCCTGTGTTAAAGAAGACAGCCCTGCATGACAGTCTGCAAGAGCCTGACATTGCACCCGTGATCTGCTAATTATGGATGCAATGCACTGCAGGCTTCTTAATTTTTTTTTAAATAAATACATTTATTATTTTTCTTTTCAAAAGTTGAATTTAGCTAAACAAAAAAAATAAAATGTGTGAAACATCTCTAAATCTTCCAATCTTTTTTTTTAACCGCAATCAATGTAGTAGGTCTGCGACCCCCGATTCATAATAACGTATGACGTTGACCCCCACCTATTATTTGAATGTTAAGTGTACTAACAGCTTAATGGCTGTTCTTTTATTCCGAATCAATTACCCAGAGTCCCTAACGAGTTCTCAAAATCTTTCTATTTCTGGGAGGGGGGGGGGGGGGGGTTGAGAGCTCTTGTGTCGTTTTTTTTTTGCCTTCCTCTCGATCAACTATGGTTGAAGGATTGTGTATGTGTGTATATATATACACCAAAAGTATTGGGACGCCTGCCTTTACACGCACATAAACTTTAATGGCCTCCCAGTCTTAGTCCGGAGGGTTCAATATTGAGTTGGCCCCGCCCTTTGCAGCTTTAACAGCTTCAAACCTTATGGAAAGGTCGTCCACAAGGTTTAGGAATGTGTCTATAGGAATGTTTGACCATTCTTCCAGAAGAACATTTGGGTAGGGGGTGGAACCATAGTATGGTGTTTGGAGGTGGGTAGGGTGTGGAACTCTAGGATGGTATTTGGAGATGAGTAGGGTGTGGAACTATAGGATGGTGCTTGGAGATGAGTAGGGTGTGGAACCATAGGATGGTGTTTGGAGGTGGGTAGGGTGTGGAACCATAGGATGGTGCTTGGAGATGAGTAGGGTGTGGAACCATAGGATGGTGATTGGAGGTGGGTAGGGTGTAGAACCATAGGATGGTGATTGGAGGTGGGTAGGGTGTGGAACCATAGGATGGTGATTGGAGGTGGGTAGGGTGTAGAACCATAGGATGGTGATTGGAGGTGGGTAGGGTGTGGAACCATAGGATGGTGATTGGAGGTGGGTAGGGTGTGGAACCATAGGATGGTATTTGGAGGTGGGTAGGGTGTAGAACCATAGGATGGTGATTGGAGATGAGTAGGGTGTGGAACCATAGGATGGTGCTTGGAGATGAGTAGGGTGTGGAACCATAGGATGGTGATTGGAGGTGGGTAGGGTGTGGAACCATGGGATGGTATTTGGAGATGAGTAGGGTGTGGAACTATAGGATGGTGCTTGGAGATGAGTAGGGTGTGGAACCATATGATGGTGCTTGGAGATGAGTAGGGTGTGGAACCATAGGATGGTGATTGGAGGTGGGTAGGGTGTGGAACCATAGGATGGTGATTGGAGGTGGGTAGGGTCCAAAATCATTTGGTGGAGGGGGAATTATGGTGTGGGGTTGCTGTGCCCTTAGTTCCAGTGAAGGGAACTCTTAAGGCGTCAGCATACCAAGACATTTGGGACAATTTCATGCTCCCAACTTTGTGGGAACAGTTTGGGGATGGCCCCTTTTTGTTACAACATGACTGTACAAAGCCGGATCCATAAAGACATAGATGAGCGAGTTTGACTGGCCTAACTGGGCTCTACCTTCTCCTAAACTCAAGATGGGGACATCCCCTGGAAATGGAGGGTGCTGGCTGAGGCTGCTATCGGGGTCCACTGGGTGATGCTATTGGGGTCCACTGGGTTTGGCTGCCATTGGGGTCCATTGCTATATCGCCTGAAGAAGGTGTGGGAAATACTACTTGGTGGGTGCTGGTTAGGTTAGGCCAAGGACCTCCAAGTGTGTGCTCATTAATTGGCAGGTTACAAAAGGTGTCCTGAGAATAATCCTGTCCTTAAAGTTCTCTAAAAGGTCTCGAGGACCATCTTGTGTTCAGGCAGGAATAAGTTAAAGAGTGCATGGGCTTCACCACCACTTGGTAAGCTGTACACATGGAGGACATGTATCCTAACACATGGAATGGAATCTATTCCACTACAGAAGAACCAGTCAGTACTCGACCAATCATTGTACATTTTTTGGTGGAACAACCGTTAGTTGTCCATGTGGCCAAGGCCTAGTTTTAGCTCTCAGCCACCTGTTAGACTTTAGTTGTCCTCTACCACTAAAGGTTGGGGACTTATCCATTGTGAATTTTTTGGTGGAACAGCCGTTAGTTGTCCATGTGGCCAAGGCCTAGTCTTAGCTCTTAGCCACCTGTTAGACTTCAATTATCCTCTTCCGCTGAAGGTTGGGGACTCGTCCATTGTGAATTTTTTGGTGGAACAACCGTTAGTTGTCCATGTGGCCTAGGCCTAGTTTTGGCTTTCCGCCACTTGTTAGACTTCAATTGTCCTCTACCGCTGAAGGTTCGGGACTGGTCCATTGGGAATTTTTGGGTGGAACAACCGTTAGTTGTCCATGTAGCCTAGGCCTAGTTTTGGCTTTCCGCCACCTGTTAGACTTCAATTGTCCTCTACCGCTGAAGGTTGGGGACTCGTCCATTGTGGATTTTTTTGGTGGAACAACCGTTAGTTGTTCATGTGGCCGAGACCTCGTTTTGACTCTCCACCACCTGTTAGACTTTAGTTGTCCTCTACCGCTGAAGGTTGGGGACTCATCCATTGTGATTTTTTTGGTGGAACAACCGTTAGTTGTCCATGTGACCGAGGCCTAGTTTTGGCTCTCCACCACCTGTTAGACTTCAATTGTCCTCTACCGCTGAAGGTTCGGGACTGGTCCATTGGGAATTTTTGGGTGGAACAACCGTTAGTTGTCCATGTAGCCTAGGCCTAGTTTTGGCTCTCCGCCACCTGTTAGACTTCAGTTGTCCTCTACCGCTGAAGGTTGGGGATTCGTCCCTTGTGCGTCTAGGCCTCCTTCCTCCATATTAGCTCCTGGCAGATGCTGATATATGAGCTGAGCTATCGACAGAGATCACTTCTCAGATATTGGCAGCTTCTTTCAAAGTCCACTTAATCTGGTGATGAGTCTCAGCCGTGCAGCTAATACGCTGATCCTCCGAAGGGGTTTAGCCGCCTTTAATAATTCAATACGCCTCTTTTAATTGAAGCTTGAATGACATTGCGTTTAGTGCTCTCCGGGTTATTTTAGAGTGCTTGTTCTTGGGATCGAGTTACTGGAAATCTGGGCCCGCTCTCTCTCTCGAATTTGGCATGTACGTGAGAAGGACAGCCGGCGAGGTGGCGGAGGGGGATCTGGAAGCTGGGCTCTCTGCGTTTTCCTCCTTGATACATACGCGATCTTCTGCTCTGGTGTAACAGATGATGTGCGGGTGGAGAGCTGCGCTTGTGCTGCTCAACGGAGGCCAAGGCAGATTTTGTGTACGGGAAGGAAACAGAACCTTTGAAGATGAATCACGCTTGGTTACGGATAAAGGAATCACCGTTTTTTTTTTGGAGGAATTTTGTAAACAACTCAAGAACAAGTGCGCATTTTTTTGAAAAATACCAAAATTATCGATCATGGCTCTTGTACCTTGTTGAGACATTCTCAGCAGCTTTCAGTAAAGTAATCAGAACTGGAGTGCAATAGCAGCCAAAGAGTTCAACTGCTCTATAGCTAAAGAGTATTTATAACCAAAACTTGTATTTTCTAGCTATGGATGGAGTGTGAAAGGGTTTGCAGGACATTCGGCGAAGTCTGTAAAAGTAGAGACGAAACCTGTAGGGAAACGGTGTCCAATTTATTTATTTTTTAAATCAGAAAAAAAGTTTATTAGACCTAATCACTTAAAGCGGAAGTAAACCCGTCCATAAGACGTGTGCAATCACAGCGCCTGTCGCTTCAGCCAATCAGGTGACAGGGTAACCAGACTCGAGCACCTGATTGGCTGAGAGGCGGGTCAGTGTCAGGAATTTTGGGCCCCTTACACAGCTTCAGGCATGGGCTCCCTAGAGCAGAGAACCGAGGGTGGTTGCTGCCGCAAGTTGAGAAGCGGAGAGTGGGGCGGTGCGAATCGAGAAGCTGGGGGGGGGGGCTTTGGGTGCTGATGAACAAAAAAGAAGGGGGATGCCATCTGGGGCCCTGAGGACCACCAGGCCTTAGAGGTCTGGGGGGGGGCTTTGGGTGCTAACGAAAAAAAAAAAAAAAAGGGGGGGATGCCACCCTGGGCCCTGGGGACCACCGGGCCCCTAAGAGGTCGGGGGGCTTTGGGTGCTGACCAAAAAAAAAGGGGGATGCCATCTGGGCCCCTCAGAGGTTGGGGGGGGGGGGCTTTGGGTGCTGACGAAAAAAAAAAAGAAAAAAAATGATAATAAAAAAAAAAGGGGGATGCCATCCGGGCCCCTGGGGACCACCAGGCCCCTTACAGGTGTACTGCCTGTACCTCCACGATGGCGGCCCTGTCCCTAACACAACACTGTGTAAACAGCGAACACACAGCATTGCGCCCGCAGTTTACCATTTTGGACACCTATTAGAGCCCACTGCAATGCATGAATCTATCTGTTGGTGATTGACGGCTGTAGGAGAGAGGGGGCGGCGCTCCTGCACCCATCATGGACGCACCGCCACTGTTTACAACTGTCATCAGTACAGGAAGTGAGGAGAAATATTTCCATGGGAAGCACCGGTTCTGATGGCAACTGTTTAACCACTTAAGGACCGCCGTGCGCCGATATACGTCGACAGATTGGCACGGCTGGGCACAAGGGTGTACAGGTACATCCCCTTTAAGAGCCCAGCCATGGGTCGCGAGCGCGTGACCTGGCCCAAAGCTCCGTGACCGCGCCAGTGGGACCCACAGACCCGATTGCCGCCGGTGTCCCGCGATCGGGTCACTGGAGCTGAAGAACGGAGAGAGGTAAGTATAAACAAACCTTCCCTGTCATATGGAACGACGATCAGTGACATCACACGTCCAGCCACGCCCCCCTACAGTTAGAAAAAACACATGAGGTCACACTTAACCCTTTAGCGCCCCTAGTGGTTAACCCCTTCACTGCCATTGTCATTTTCACAGTAATCAGTGCATTTTTATAGCACCTTTCGCTGATAAAATGACAATGGTCCTAAAAATGTGTCAAAAGTTGTCTGATGTGTCCGCCATAATGTCGCAGTCACAAATAAAAATCGCTGATCACCGTCATTACTAGTAAAAATAATTTAAAAACATGCAATAAAACTATCCCCTATTTTGTAAACGCTTGTCAGAAACACGAGTACTTACCAAGGCCGAGATGCTGAGGACGGCTCACCTTTACGACCAAGCGCACCTGCCCCCTGGAGTTTGAGACAGGAGGCAGAGGCACAAGGAGGTACCGGTACCAGCGGAGTAGTAGGTGGGATGCAGGTTGCTGAAGATCAGCGGCTGAGACGGGATGCAGGAGCTGGATGGTCACCAAGGCAGGTGAGAGTGGTATAGTCCCAGTGCACAGCTCAGAAGCCAACAGACTGATGGTAGCAGATCCGGGGTACAGGTTAAAGTCGGGTTCAGGGTAGAGCTTAAGACAAGTCCAGAGGTGTAAGCCAAAGTTCAAGGGCAGGAGACAGAGGCAAATCCAGGTCACGGTCCGAGGTCAGAGGGTTAAGGAAGGCAGTAAAGTCCACAAAACAAGCCGAGGTCAGGTTTCCAGGCGAGAGCTGAGTCGGGAAGCAAATCCGGGTCAAAGGGCACAAGTCAAAGTGTCAAAACTTTACTCAGAGCTGACGATAAACCAGCAACCTGTGCAAAGACAGGGGCTGGTTTAAATAGGTCTGTCAGGCCTGCGATTGGTCCCGGGAGGAGGCGCGCATGTCCGCGCGCTTGTGCACGCGCCGTGCTGCCGCGCCACGCGCGCGCGCGCCCCAGATGCGGGGGCACGCGCCGTGACGCGATTCTAACATGCCTGTGCACAGATTGAGCGATGTGAGCGCTGGGACCCTGACAACGCTATACATTTTGTGCAAACCAATCAGTAAACGCTTATCGCCATTTTTTTTTACCAAAAATATGTAGAAGAATACGTATCGGCCTAAACTGAGGAAAAAAATAATGTTTTTTTTCTTATATATTTTTGGTGGATATTTATTATAGCAAATAGTAAAAAAAATATATAGATTTTTTTTTTTGAAATCGCTATTTTTTTGTTTATCGCGCAAAAAATAAAAACCGCAGAGGTGATTAAATACCATCAAAAAAAAGCTCTATTTGTGGGGGAAAAAAGGACGCCAATTGTGTTTGGGAGCCACGACGCACGACCGCGCAATTGTCAGTTAAAGCGACGCAGTGCCAAATCGCAAACAGTGCTCTGGTCTTTGGCTACCCAAGTGGTCCGGGGCTGAAGTGGTTAATATTTATTGTTTAGAGGGCTCCTTCATGAGCTACGTTGGGCTTTTTTTTATATAATTTTCAGGGGAGAGGGTGGAGATTTTTTTCTAATTATGAATATTTTATTTTTTATTTATATTTATTTCCATTTTTTCATGTTTGCTTTCTAGTTTTTCACATGGTTTACTCTTATTTTTATTTTTCATTCTCCTTATTATTTTCATCCTTATCTGGAGTTTCTTTTCTTTTTTTTTTTTTTATTCTTTATTTTATTTAATCAAAAATTCACAGATACAAAAATATTAATTATGAATATTTTATTTTTTATTTATATTTATTTCCATTTTTTTCATGTTTGCTTTCTAGTTTTTCACATGGTTTACTCTTATTTTTATTTTTCATTCTCCTTATTATTTTCATCCTTATCTGGAGTTTCTTTTCTTTTTTTTATTCTTTATTTTATTCAATCAAAAATTCACAGATACAAAAATATTAATTATGAATATTTTATTTTTTATTTACATTTATTTCCATTTTTTTCATGTTTGCTTTCTAGTTTTTCACATGGTTTACTCTTATTTTTATTTTTCATTCTCCTTATTATTTTCATCCTTATCTGGAGTTTCTTTTCTTTTTTTTTTATTCTTTTTTTTATTTAATCAAAAATTCACAGATACAAAAATATTAATTATGAATATTTTAATATAAATTCAATGAAAGGTTAAAAATCCTATTTGCTGCACTTTTTGTGCCCAGACACCTATTGTTATACCCAGAGCTTTTTTTTCTCAGAAAATAGGTGCAGGAACTCAACCATGACCCCGTTCAGATTTCGCAAACAGTAGAAGGGTCTTAAAGGGGCATTAAATACCAAGATTGCATTACATACAGAGTGCAGAGTTCAGGGGGTTACACAGAGCTGTCACTTGTAAACACAGAAACCAGACTTCTGATTGCGACGAGCGGGCACCAAAGGGTCTGAGCCAAAGGTGGTGGAACTGAGTTCCCCCAAGTTCCCCCTGAAAAAAAAGCCCTGGTTATACCCTAAAAAAAATAAAAATAAAATTCCTGTTTGTATTTCATAAAACCACCACAAATCCTAAAAAAAATAAAAAATAATAATAAATAAAAAAATAAAATAAAAAACAATCAGCCACATCGCTCATATTAAATCATTGATTTTATGTGAGCGGTGTGGCTGATTGTTTTTTATTTATTTATTTATTTATTATTTTTTTATTTTTTTTTAGGATTTGTGGTGGCTTTATGAAATACAAACAGGAAAACATGTTTTTTTGAACCCTTTGGCCAACCATGTAACGGTAACAAGAAGTGAGGCTTTTAATGCTAACTGCATGTTCCCACCACACCATCACCAAAAGTATTGGGACGCCGGCCTTCACACGCACATGAACTTTAATGGCATCCCAGTCTTAGTCTGTGGGGTTCAATATTGAGTTGGCACCCGCCCTTTGCAGCTATAACAGCTTCACCTCTTTCGGGAAGGCTCCTATGGGCGATTAAACAGTTATTGCTCTCTGATTGACTTTATGGCCTTGGAGGACCAGAGCGACGTCATGACGTCACCCTCGATCCAGGATAGAACAGTGTCAACTCTTCTGGGAAGGCCATCCACAAGGTTTAGGGGTGTGTCTATGGGAAGGCTGTCCCCAAGGTTTAGAGGTGTGTCTATGGGAAGGCTGTCCACAATGATTAGGGGTGTGTCTATGGGAAGGCTGTCCACAAGGTTTAGGGGTGTGTCTATGGGAAGGCTGTCCACAAGGTTTAGGGGTGTGTCTATGGGAAGGCTGTCCACAAGGTTTAGGAGGGTGTCTATCGGAAGGCTATCTACAAGGTTTAGGGGTGTGTCTATCGGAAGGCTGTCTACAAGGTTTAGGGGTGTGTCTATGGGAAGGCTGTCCACAAGGTTTAGGAGGGTGTCTATCGGAAGGCTATCTACAAGGTTTAGGGGTGTGTCTATGGGAAGGCTGTCCACAAGGTTTAGGAGGGTGTCTATCGGAAGACTGTCCACAAGATTTAGAGATGTGTCTATGGGAAGGCTGTCCACAAGGTTTAAGGGTGTGTCTATGGGAAGGCTGTCCCCAATGTTTAGGAGTGTGTCTATGGGAAGGCTGTCCACAAGGTTTAGGGGTGTGTCTATGGGAAGGCTGTCCACAAGGTTTAGGAGTGTGTCTATGGGAAGGTTGTCCACAAGGTTTAGGGGTGTGTCTATGGGAAGGCTGTCCACAAGGTTTAGGGGTGTGTCTATGGGAAGGCGGTCCACAAGGTTTAGGGGTGTGTCTATGGGAAGGCTGTCCACAAGGTTAAGGAGGGTGTCTATCGGAAGACTGTCCACAAGATTTAGAGATGTGTCTATGGGAAGGCTGTCCACAAGGTTTAGGAGTGTGTCTATGGGAAGGCTGTCCACAAGGTTTAGGGGTGTGTCTATGGGAAGGCTTTCCACAATGTTTAGGGGTGTGTCTATGGGAAGGCTGTCCACAAGGTTTAGGAGTGTGTCTATGGGAAGGTTGTCCACAAGGTTTAGGGGTGTGTCTATGGGAAGGCTGTCCACAAGGTTTAGAGGTGTGTCTATGGGAAGGCTGTCCACAAGGTTTAGGGGTGTGTCTATGGGAAGGCTGTCCACAAGGTTTAGGGGTGTGTCTATGGGAAGGCTGTCCACAAGGTTTAGGAGTGTGTCTATGGGAATGTTTGACCATTCTTCCAGAAGAACATTTGTGAGGTCAGGCACTGATTTTGGACAATAAGGCCCGGCTCGCGGTCTGCGCTCCAATTCATCCCAAAGGTGTTCTATGGGGTTGAGGTCAGGACTCTGCACTGGCCAGTCAAGTTCCTCCAAAGCAAACTCGCTCATCCATGCTATATTGCCAAAAGTATTGGGACACCTGCCTTTACACGCACACAACCGTAAAAGGCATCCCAGTCTTAGTCCGGAGGGTTCAATATTGAGTTGGCCCCGCCCCCTTTGCAGCTATAACAGCTTCATCTCTTCTGGGAAGGCCGTCCACAAGGCTTTGGAGGGTGTCTATGGGAATGTTTGACCGTTCTTACAGAAGTGTAAAGGGCGGGGCCAACTCAATATTGAACCCTACGGACTAAGACTGGGGTGCCATTAAAGTTCATGTGCGTGCTAAGGCCGGCGTCCCAATACTTTTGGTAATATAGTGTACGCTAGCGTGGAGCTCCCCTTTCAATCTCTATAAAAATCACTAATTGCAGATTACCTCTTCCCGCCGCGTCAATCTGCGATATTTAACATGAAGCTGCGAATCTCTCTCCCCGTCGGCTTTATAAAGAGTATTTATAGATTCTTTTTGTACCTGTTTTACTGCACGGGGGATTGTGGCTCCCCGATTAAATTAAGGCTTTGAAGGCCCCACAAGTCAGCGTGTGAGGAGAGAGCCCCGGCGCCGCCGTCTTTGCCGCGCTATGATGGCAGATCGGAGAATCACCTTCTCTTTATAGCCTGTGATAATTCTTCTGACGCCGAGGTCAATGGCTTTACCCTACGAGGACGGTGAAATAAACCCCGGCTGTTCTAGGCACTTTGTTTCAGAAACATTTTAATAAAGGAGAAGCTGAAAAACCCGTCTTGCCTCCTCCGTTAGAATAAATCCTGCGTTCCGTGGGTGAGATCGGGAGGGGGCTCCCTTCGAAGTCAATATTGCTCCTCTTCTCCTTCTTCCAGAGGAAATAGCGCCAAATAAATTCTGTGTCATTTTTGCTACATTGTAACCCCCGGAAACCACCACCACCCAACACAAATTGGTGGGCTTTAACGCTCACACGTGGCCAATGCATGCTCACTACATGTTCCCAGCAGAGCTTTCGGTCCAGGTTAAGACTGGGACCAATTTCCAATCCTGTGACAGTGCCCATGTGGTCATCGATCCTTCCTGCCCCCGGGGATGGACTGGCCATTGGGACTACAGGGAGTTTCCCGGTGGGCCGATGGCTCAGTGGGCCGACTTCAGTGACAGCGGACCGCCGCTCCCTCCGCTCCTCTGTCTCTCCTTTCCCACAGCATTCTCCTCCTCTCCCTCCCCACAGCGCTCACCTGGGGGGAACAGAGAAGCAGGGGGAGGACCAGAGGAGCAGGGGGGATGACAGAGGAGCATGGGGGAGGGGACAGACAGCTGACTCAACAGCTATGGCCTGGGAGTTTCTCACTTCTGCCTAATCTTGTCCCATAAGGGGGGGGCACCGAACTGATTCTTTGTCTCGGGTGAAATAATGTCTAGCTTCCCCACTGGTACTGCCTATAAGAAGTACCAGTACCAGCCGTTCTACTCTAATAAAGTAGAATGGCTAGTGGCCAGTGAAGGGGGAGAGGTGGCTTGGGTGGCCGGGGGGTGCGGGAGTTGTCCGGCCGCCATGGGAGAGACCTGTCAAAGTGGGCCAGTCTGGATGAAGTGCAGGGCCAAATTTTTGTCCCAGTCCGGCCCTAGTGATAACTGTGACAGTGCCCATGTGGTCGCCAATGCTTCCTGCTCCTCAGGCTTTTCGAAGGGATGCTGGGGTGGGTGGGGAATGAATTATCAAAATCTGTGTTCACCTGGGCAGCAACAGCTACTGCCCCTTGACTATCCACCTGTAAAATAACATGGCGGCCGTTTAGCCTACACACGCTTCACGACAAAACCCATTTAACTCAACATGTCACCTTCAACAGGTGAGGTGCTGCCACTTTCCCAAGTCATTATCGGCACAATTGTGTGCCAACCGCTTGTCATTGAGTTTGGGCAGAGTATTGCATACCAGGTGAACACAGATTTTGTTAATTCATTCCCACCCGCCCCAATATCCCTTTGGAAAGCATGAGGGGCAGGAAGGATCGGCGACCACATGGGCACTGTCACAGTTGTCACATGATTGGAAATTGCAACTACATGCCAATCGGATGGCACGCGATTTGTGTCAATGCAAAGTCCCTCTCAAGATTAAGAAAACCCCCCCCCCCCCCCAACAAAAAAAAAAAAAAACAGGAATTCAGAAGGCATCAATATCACCTCCTAAACAGCCACTGTGAATGAGGACTAATGAGCAAAAAAATAACCCAGAAAAAAAATGTAGATTTACTTTTTTTTTGTTAACACCCAGCACCAGCATCCCATTAATAATAGTAATTTTTTCTATTAAAATAAATAAAATAGTATATTAAAAATGGAAAAGGTGAACTAATTAAAGAACAATTATATATTTTTAATTATTAATATTTATATATGTATTTTTGTTTATTAAAAAAAAAATCTTACACTATAAATATATAGTTTATTAAAAAAAATGTTTTTAAATATGATCTTTAAATTGCTATTATAGAATTTTTCATTGATATAGTCATTATATTATATATATATATTATATATATATATATATATATATATATATATATATATATATATATATATATATATATATATATATATATATATATATTTTGTTTACTTGTTTACTTATTTTTTCATAAAGATTACATATATATATATATATATATATATATATATATATATATATATATATATATAATGGGCCAGATTCAGGTACATCTGCGCATTATTGGACCGGCGTAGCGCACCGCCTTTACGTTAGACTGGCGCAATGTAGCGGCGCAATCACCCTATACGCAGAAATTTGCGCCTGCGCAACGTTATTTCAGAGGCGCAAGGCGGAGTAATACAAATTGGGAAGGACGTGGGCGTGTTACATTGAAATGAGTCGTGACCCCATGCAAATGAAGGGCCGGCCGGCTCGCGCATGCGCGCTTGAAGCAGACCATGGTCAGCACCTCTGTGCGCATGCTCACAATTTGGGAACGGCGCAATCAGTGAAATTGGAAGTGGACCCGGGCAACTTAGTGAACTACGCAGACAGCATAAATAGACAGACACAAACGCACTTCCTTTGCAAAAGTACATCCCTTTGTATCCCTCCCTATACAGCAAGGTGCTTTTGTTCTGTTGTTTATTAGCGTTTGTTTGTTTGTTTGTGACGTGTCTTTGAGATATTTGGTGACTGTTTTGCAGAGTGATTTTTGTCTTTTATGTGTTTTCTTTGTTGTTATTTTGTTTAAATTATATTTTTGCTGGGCATTTTTTATTTTTGCTGGTCAATTTTTTTTTTTTTTTTGGTTCTGTTTGTGTATGATTTGGGAATGTGGGGGTGACATTCCTGCCGGAAAAGGGGTGTCACCCTCATTTGTGGTGGAGAAGTGATCCCCAGGTCCGTGTGAATGGTGTATGAATGTACAGTGACATAATTGGAGCCGTGGCGTGGCGTGGCGTTGCTGCTCACAAGTCCTGCATGGTGGACTGGTGCCAATCCAATGTGATGAGGATGTGGGGTGTGTGTGCTAGGGACCACAGTGGTGTGCATGCATGCATTCCCATTGTGCCATGATTAATGTGTGTGTTTAACGTGCAAAGATGACTAATGTGAGCTGTCTCCTGGCTGCTCTTCCCTCAGAAGACAGGGTAGCCTTGGTTAGGGGGGTTCCGTATAGGAGTCATGAGATGGGGTCCCAGGACATATGCAGAGTCACCCTGAAGGGATAAGACAGGAGGATGTTAGTAGTGCATGTGCCCCTTGTGATTTCAGCATCATGGGGGGGGACAGTCATGCCTGCCACCCATGTCACTCACCAACCAGCCAGCTGTCCCCATACATGTTCTGTTCGAAATCTGTGGGGATGGGGCTCTGATTGTATATGTAGCTGTCATGGGTGTCATGGGTGGTGTCATGTGTTGGGCTCCTGCAGGGTTGTGGGTAATTCCAGGATGGCATGAGGGGTGAATCTGAAAATGCGAGACACCTCAGAATCACTCATGCCAAAGATGTCTATGCGTGTGTGATATATCAAGTGAAGAGTGAGGGGCTTGTATCAGATTAGATTATTATATCCATCAAGGTTTAAAAGGGCTATTGAAAGATAGTGAGACCGTGTTTGTAATTTGTATGTATGTTATGTATTGATGTATATATGTATGTATATTTTTTGTAAAAATGTTTCTTAAAGCAAAGACATTTTTTTTGTAAAAAAAAAAAAAATCCTCTCCCGTGCCCTCCTCCGTGCCCTCCTCCGTGCCCTCCTCCGTGCCCTCCTCCTTATTTGCTCATCTAAAGTCAGTAGTATAGCTATGAGCATGGATGCCACTGGCATGTTGGCATACAGATTGTTGGGCAACACGTGTGACTGCTCAGCTCCTCACTAACAGTGTTGCTTTCTCTGCCATGTAGACGAATTGTCTAATTTTATTCCACCTTTTATATGGTCTAATTGTAGACAGGCCATGCAGCTGTTGCGCACACCGCGTAGCCTGCGCTGCACCAACGTTCTTTTGTGGATCCCCGTAACTCCCTCATTAGCATATTTGAATAGCAAATCAATGGTGTGTCTAGCGCAGTTTTGCGCGGACGGATGCGCCTGTCTAACGAAATTACACCGGACAAAAAAAAGTAGATTTCTTGCGTATCTCGTTTTGGGGATGCGGCGCATCGAAACGCATGCGCAGATTTAGACTTATGCCGCGCATCTCCTGTTACGCCGGCGTAATCGCCCTGTGAATCTGGCCCAATTTGTTTACTTGTTTACTTATTTTTCCTAAAGATTACATATATATATATATTTTTATTATTATTTTTTTCCTTATAAATAAACTAGTTCACTGTCCTAATATATATAATACAATGAATATTATAAGTGTCTCTAATTAAAAATTCTAAAATATCAATTCAAAGCTGCTATTTCAAAACAAATAAAATAATTTTAAATATATTTATTTATTTATTTATATATATATATATATATATATATATATATATATATATATATATATATATATATATATATATATATATATAATTATATATCTATTAAAAAAAAAGATTTAAAAAAACATATATTAAATAATGAATAATATAAGTGTCTCTAATTAAAAATTCTAAAATATAAATTTAAATTTGCTATTTCAAAACAATTGAAATAAACTATCTCTCTCTCTCTCTCTCTCTCTTTCTCTCTCTCTCTCTCTCTCTCTCTCTCTCTCTCTCTCTCTCTCTCTCTTACACACACACATATATATATGTGTGTGTGTGTGTGTATATATATAGTTTAATAAATGTTTTTAGTAAAATAAAATAAGTAAACTATTGTATTCATTGACATTATTTTTTATTTTATTTTCACAGACAGGTCTAGGCTGTAATCCAATAAAAAAAATGTTCCACAAAATTAAAAGAAAAAAAAATTAACAAAATACAATAACCGTATTTTATATATATATATATATATATATATATATATATATATATATATATATATATATATATATATACATATAATATATGGTCATTTTATTTTTATTTTTTATTTTTTTCCCATTTAATTTTATGGAACAATATTTTTTTATCGGATTACATCCTAGACCTGTCTGTGAAAATAAGTAAAATAATGTCAATGAATACTAATATTAATTCAGCTGAGATTTTTATGGCTCACTTAAGCTCCAATTGGCACAAGAGAGGTCTGTAGGTCAGTACAAAGCCTCTTTCTTCCTCCAGCTAATCTCATTTGAGGAGGAACAATGAACCTAGATACACAAGTATTATCTCAGTGTCAGCACTGGTACTTGACGTCATTAACAGTCTACATAATGGAGTGCAGAAGTTGTGGGGATGCCTGGTGTTTCGTCGGGCCGGCCCTTCTCAGAAATAGAACTGGTCCTTTGACTTGGACGCATTCACTAGCTAAAAAAAATAAAAAGAAGAAGAAGGGCGCGATGGAGGAACTGTAGGGGAATGTCATTAGTATGCAGAAGAGAGCGCTGTGTGTGTTTTAACCGACCAAGACATCCCGTGAAATATGAAGCTTTTTAAGATCACTTAGCTTTCCGCGATTGGCCAGCAACACCACCCAAATTTCCTTTCCGGTGCCGTTCACTCCCGTCAAGGGCACACAGAGGTCATCTGTAATAACAGTAGAATTTTGGCAAGTATAATAAAATAAAAAAAACAGAAAACTTCAGGCTTGCCATTTGGTATTCCGCTCGTGGACTGCCGTTCCGAAACTCAATGTGCTTTGGCTCTTCAGCGATTCTACTCCACTCCGCACCCATGATAAATTTGTCATCAAGCCTTGAGGGAGGTGGGGAGCGAAGGCTCATTGATGGTGGTGAGGAGGGAAGGCTCATTGATGGAGTTGGGGGGGAGGCTCATTGATGGAGGTGGGGAGGAAAGGCTCAATGATGGAGGTGGGGAGGGAAGGCTCATTGATGGAGGTGGGGAGGAAAGGCTCATTGATGGAGGTGGGGAGGAAAGGCTCAATGATGGAGGTGGGGAGGGAAGGCTCATTGATGGAGGTGGGGAGGAAAGGCTCATTGATGGAGGTGGGGAGGGGTGGCACATTGATGGGAGTGGGGAGGGTAGGCTAGTTGATGGAGGACAGGAGGGAAGGCTCATTGATAGAGGTGGGGAAGGAAGGCTCATTGATGGAGAGGGAGATGGGGAGGCTCATTGATGGAGGTGGGGAGGCTCATTGATGGAGGTAGGGAGGGAAGGCTTATTGTTGGAGATGGGGAGGGAAGGCTCATTGATGGAGGTGGGGAGGGAAGACTCATTGATGGAGGTGGGGAGGGAAGGTTTATTGATGGAGGTGGGGAACAAATGCTCATTGATGGAGGTGGGGAGGGAAGGTTTATTGATGGAGGTGGGGAGGGAATGCTCAATAATGGAGGTGGGGAGGGAAGGTTTATTGATGGAGGTGAGAAACGAATGCTCATTGATGGAGGTAGGGAGGGAAGGCTGATTGATGGAGGTGAGGAGGGAAGGCTCATTGATGGAGGTGGAGGGGGTGAAGGCTCATTGATGGAGGTGAGGAGGGAAGGCTCATTGATGGAGGTAGGGAGGGAAAGCTCATTGATGGAGGTGGGGAGGGAAGGCTCATTGATGGAGGTGGGGAGGGATGGCTCATTGATGGAGGTGGGGAGTGAAGGCTCATTGATGGAGGTGGGGAGAGGGAAGGCTCATTGATGGAGGTGGGGAGGGAAGGCTCATTGATGGAGGTGGGGAGGGAAGGCTCATTGATGGAGGTGGGGAGGGAAGGCTCATTGATGGAGGTGAGGAGCGAGGGCCAGTCTTTGTGCCCACCTCACAACCTAAAGGACTTAAAGGCTGCTACTGATGTCTTGGTGCCAGATATCACAGCACACCTTCCTAAGGCCTAGCGCAGTCCATGCCTCGAGGGCTTGTGTTGGGCGGTCATAATGTTATATACTGTACATACATAGACTGCAGTATACACCGTATATATTATCTGAAGCCTTTTTCACTTTAAAACAGAATGCAGAATTTAAGCACAGGTTCTGGTGGAGGGGTTCCGTCCTCCTCTCTGCTCCCCACTGCTGAGATGGGGGTGGCAGAGATAAGCCTCTCAGTGGCTGCAAAGAGAAGCACAGGATCTGGTGGAGAAGTTCCATCCTCCTCTCTGCTGCTGATTGCTGGGATGTGGGTGGAAGAGACTGGCCTCTCCGTGGCTTCATGGAAAAGCACAGGATCTGGCGGAGGAGTTCTGTCCTCCTCTCTGCTGTCAACTGCTAAGACAAGGTTTAGAGCAGAAACAAGAGAGGGTGCTGCAGATGCAGGGAAGGTGCAAGGGCCACATGGAAGGGCCTGGCGGGCCATATTCGGCCCACGGTCCTTGTGTTTGACACACGTGATCGATTGGATGAGGATGAAGGCTTGTAGGGTCTCTGTACAGAGATATAATTTCTCTCTGATGTAAATTTCTATGGAAGTGATGAGGAGCGAAGGGAAGAAAGCTCCCCGTTTCCTTCAGTGACAAGCAAGTATGCAAATGTTTCGGATGAATTCTACGGAGAACAATGGAGTTCACTTCATACATCTGAATTATAGGAGTTCTGGAAACCCTCATTATTGTGCCGCTCGTGGCCGGGCCGTGTGGAGGCTGCGAGATGTAAAGACACATTGCGGCTTGAAACCTCCACATTATTGTGTCTAATGTGACTCCGATCCCCAGCTTAATTACCTCTGTTCACCATGTTAGATGGGAAGGGGCCCCTCACCCCCCCCCCCCCCCCCCCCCCGATATCGCCGAAAAAAAACAGCTGTGAGGGTTTGGCTGTAGATTTTAATGTAGAAAGGGCGGGGTGTTCTTTGGGGGATTTTTTTTTCTTTTTTTAAACATTTATAAAGTTGAAATTTCTTTCTTTTTTTGGCTTCACTGGTCCCCCCCCCCTCATCAATTCTGGTTCCCCCCGCCCCTTATCAATACTGGTTCCTTCCCACCCCTTATGAATACTGGTTCCTCCCCACCTCATCAATACTAGTCCCCCCCCCTCATCAATACTGGTTCCCCCCTCATCAATACTGGTTCCTCCCCCTCATCAATTCTGGTTCCCCCCGCCCCTTATCAATACTGGTTCCTCCCCCTCGTCAATACTGGTTCCTCCCCGCCACTCATCAATACTGGGTCCCACCCCCCATCATCAATACTAATTCTCCTCCTCCCCCTCATCAATACTGGTTCCCCCATCATCAATACTGGTTCCTCCTCTCCCTCATCAATACTGGTTCCTCCTCCCCCTCATCAATACTGGTTCCTCCTCCCCCTCATCAATACTGGTTCCTTCCCACCCCTTATGAATACTGGTTCCTCCCCACCTCATCAATACTGGTCCCCCCCCCTCATCAATATTGATTCCCCCCTCATCATTACTTGTTCCTTCCCCTCATCAATACTGGTTCCCCCGCCCCTTATCAATACTGGTTCCTCCCCCTCATCAATACTGGTTCCTCCCCGCCCCTCATCAATACTGGTTCCTCCCCCCCATCATCAATACTGATTCTCCTCCTCCCCCTCATCAATACTGGTCCACCCCCATCATCAATACTGGTCCACCCCCATCATCAATACTGGTTCCTCTCCCCCTCATCAATACTGGTCCACCCCCATCATCAATACTGGTTCCTCCTCCCCCTCATCAATACTGGTCCTCCTTCCGCCCCTCATCAATACTGGTCCCCCCATCATCAATACTGTTTCCCCCCACACCCCTCATCAATACTGGTCCCCCCCATCATCAATACTGGTCCCCCCATCATCAATACTGGTTCCATCCCCCTCCCTTATCAATACTGGTTCCCCCCTCCCTCATCAATACTGGTTTCCCCCTCATCAATACTGGTTGCTCTCCCCTCATCAATAATGGTTGCTCCCCCCTTCCTCATCAATACTGGTTCCTCCCCCCCATCAATACTGCCCCCCATCATCAATACTGGGCCCCCCTCATCAATACTGGTTCCTCCCCCCTTATCAATACTGGTTCCTCCCCTCTCATCAATACTGGTTCCTCCCCCCCCTCATCAATACTGGTTCCCCCCCTGATCAATACTGGTTTCTCCCCCCTCCCTCATCAATACTGGTTTCCCCCTCATCAATACCGGTTGCTCCCCCCCATCAATACTGCTTCCTCCCTCAATCATCAGTATTGGTTCCTCCCTGCTCAATATCAATACTGGTTCCCCCCTAATCAATACTGGTTCCTCCCCCTCATCATCAACATTGATTTCCCCCACCCCTCATCAATACTGATCCCCCTCATTACTACTGGTTCCACTTCCTCCCCCCTCCCTCATCAATACTGGGTTCCCCCTTATCAACACTGGTCCCCCCCCCCATCAACACTGGTTCCTCCCCCCTCATCAATACTGATACCCCCCTCATCAATACTGGTTCCTCCCCCCTCCTTCCTCAATACTGGTTCCTCCTCCCCCACTTCAATACTGGTTCCCCCCCTCATCATCAATACTGGTTCTTCCCCCCTCATCAATACTGGTTCCCCCCTCATCAATACTGGTTCTTCCCCCCTCATCAATACTGGTTCTTCCCCCCTCATCAATACTGGTTCTTCCCCCCTCCTACATCAATACTGGTTCCTCCTCCCCCACTTCAATACTGGTTCCCCCCCTCATCATCAATACTGGTTCCTCCTCCCCCTCATCAATACTGGTTCCCCCCCCTCCCTCATCAATACTGGTCCCCCCCTCATCATCAATACTGGTTCCTCCTCCCCCTCATCAATACTGGTCCCCCCCTCATCATCAATACTGGTTCCTCCTCCCCCTCATCAATACTGGTTCTTCCCCCCCTCATCAATACTGGTCCCCCCCCTCATCAATACTGGTTCCCCCCTCATCAATACTGGTTCCTACCCCCCCTCCCTCATCAATACTGGTTCCTACTCCCCCTCCCTCATCAATACTGGTCCCCCCCCATCATCAATACTGGTCCCCCTCATCAATACTGGCTCCTCCCCGCCCCTCATCAATACCTTTGGATGAAAGGTTTAGCCCTGGGAAACACTTTTTGAAAGATAAAAAGTGAATTTTATATAAAACTCTATAAATCAGACCAAAATGAGGGACAAATGAGGAGGAATGAGGGACAGAGGGACATTGCTCCAAATCAGGGACAGTCCCTCAAAATCTGGGACAGTCCCTTGAAATCAGGGACAGTCCCTCAAAATCTGGGACAGTCCTTCAAAATCTGGGACAGTCCCTCGAAATCCACAACAGTCCTTCAAAACCCGGAAAAGTCCTTCGAAATCAGGGACAGTCCTTCAAATTCTGGGACAGACCCTCGAAATCCACGACAGTCCTTCAAAACCCGGGAAAGACCCTCGAAATCCGGGACAGTCCTTCAAATTCCGGGACAGTCCCTCGAAATCCACGACAGTCCTTCAAAACCCGGGAAAGACCCTCGAAATCCGGGACAGTCCTTCAAATTCCGGGACAGTCCCTCGAAATTCACGACAGTCCTTCAAAACCCGGGACAGTCCCTCGAAATCCGGGATGATATTTCACCCCGGGATCCCCCAGAAGAACAGGACATTGGAGGAACCGCCATGGGCAGCGGCAGATCCTCGGAGCCACCCTGATAACCCCTTAAATCCCAGGATGTGTATAAACGAGGGGGAAGGGGTGGGGGGGTTACACGCGCCTGGTAACGTCCTCCGATGTCATCATGTGAGCGGTTGCTGAAGCTCAGGCCTATTTGTAGTCATATAACGTAATCCCCGGTGTCGGTCCTCCCCGGACGGCGGTGAATTTCCCTCTGGAGGGGTGAACTAAATATTGCGTTTTCACCGCTCATCTCTCTGTACAGCGAGGAAAAAATAAAGGAAGGAAATCTTCGGTCCTCCTCGATCCTTGATTCTGCTTTGAGGGGGCAATATGAATTTAATTATTGTTGCCGGTGAGGTCTATTGTTTGCTGGTGGGGGATCTATGGATGCTGCTGTGGTCCACTGTTGCTAGGAGGGATCTACTGTTGAGGGAGCGATCTATTGCTGCTGGCTGCGGGAGGGTCTATTGATGTTGGCTGATTTGTGATCTATTGTTGCTGGTGATGGGTGGTCTATTGTCGCTGGCATGGCTCTGTTGTTAATAGGGAAGGGGGTATTTGTTGCTGGGGAGGGGGTCTATTGTTGCAAGGAGGGTCTATCGTTGCTTGTGAGGACTACTGTTGCTCTGGTGGTTCTTTGTTGCTGGTGTGAGGGGGGGGGGTCTATTTTTGCTGGCATGGCTCTGTTGTTAATAGGGTAGAGGGTATTTGTTGCTGGGGAGGGGGTCTATTGTTGCTGGGTGGGCATTCTATTGTTGCAAGGAGGGCTGTTGTTGCTCTGGTGTTTTTTTGTTGCTGGTGGGGGGGGATCTATTGTTGCTGGCATGGTTGTGTTGTTAATAGGGAAGGGGGGATGTGTTGCTGGGTTGGGGTTCTATTGTTGCAAGGAGGGTCTATTGTTGCTCTGGTGGTCTCCACTGTTGAGGGAGGGGTCTATTGCTGCTGGCTTCGGGAGGGTCTATTGATATTGGCTGCTGGGTGATCTATTGTTGCTGGTGGGGTGGTCTATTGTTGCTGGCATGGCTCTGTTGTTAATAGGGAAGGGGGTCTATTGTTGCTGGGTGGGGGTTCTATTGTTACAAGGAGGGTCTATCGTTGCTTGTGAGGACTATTGTTGCTCTGGTGGTTCTTTGGTGATGGTTGCTGGCATGGCTCTGCTTTTTAATAGGGAAGGGGGTATTTGTTGCTAGGGAGGGGGTCTATTGTCGCTGGGGAGGGTGTTTATTGTCGCAAGGAGGGTCTATTGTTGCTTGCGAGGACTATTGTTTCTCTGGTGGTCACTTGTTGCTGGGAGGGCTCCACTGTTGTGAGAGGGGTCTTTTGTTGCTGGTTGATAGGGGGGGGGGTCAATTAATACTGGCTGCTGGGAGATCTGTTGTTGATGGTGGGGGGTCTATAGTTGCTGGGGTGAATTAACTGTTACCGGGGCATTGCATTTTGATGCAGCGGATCTATTGTTGCTGGGAGGTTGGGTAATTGTTGTTACCTGGGTATTTTATGCAGGGGGGGGGTTCTTTGGTGTCTAGGGGAGCTATTGTTTCTGGGGAGGTGGGATTTGTTGTTACTGGGGATATTTTTTGTGAGGGGTCTATAGTTGCTGGGTGGATTTATTGTTATTGGGTGGGGTTGTATTTTGTTGTGGGGTATCTATTGTTGCTAGAGGGGTAATCGTTGTTACTGGGGGAATTTTATGCAGGGGGGGGCTTTTGTGGATGGGCGCATCTATTGTTGCAGGGGGGGGGTATTTGTTATTACTGGGGCAATTTTTTTGCAAGGGTTTTTTTTGTGGTTGGGGGTGGATCTATTGCTGCTGGGGAGGATCTGATGTTGCTGCAGGGATGTGCAATCAGGTGAGGCAGGTGATCGAGCTTGGAGGGTCACAGCTCGACGACCTGGGGTCACAGAGACTCCAAATTTGCAGAAGTCCTATCCCACCACTGATCGGAATCCTGAATCTTGAAGAGGCTGTTGCTGCCGCCGGGGGCTGTTGCTTCTCCTCCCGGCTGAACAGGAGTTCCTAAGACTCCCGGGAGCAGAAGCAGGAAGAGATTAGTGAATATTAATTTGCTATTGTCACACAAGTGGGTGAGCTCGGGGCGCAGTGCTCTGCGCCCCCGAGCCCAACCTTTATGAAGCCAATCAGAGCCTCAGGTTCGAATCATGTGCTTCTAAAATAAAAAACAACTCCCATTGGAATCCATGCGTCCGGCGCCCTGCATGGAGATTACAGGCATGAATTAGGGAGCTCATTAATGAATATACTTGGCCAGATTCATAAAGAGTTACGACGGCGTATCAGTAGATACGCCGTCGTAACTCAGAATCCGCGCCGTCGTATCTTTAAGCGTATTCTCAAAGTGAGATACGCAGAAATGTTGCTAAGATACGACCGGCGTAAGTCTCCTACGCCGTCGTATCTTAGCTGGCCGCTAGGGGCGTTTACGCTGATTTGTATATCAGCGAGGTACGCCTATTCACGAACGTACGCCCGGCCGTCGCAGTAAAGATACGCCGTTTACCCAAGGCGTTTTTTAGGCGTAAAGATAAACCACCAAAAAGATGGCGCAGCCAACGTTAAGTATGGGCGCCGGGACTGCGTCAAATTTTTCACGTTTTACGTCGTTCGCGTAACTCGTCCGCGAATGGGGCTAGCCGTGAATGACGTTCGCGTCGAAACCGATGAGTCTTAGCGGCGTAATTTGGAGCATGCGCACTGGGATACGGCACGCGCCGTTAGTAGAAAAACATCATTTACGTGGGCGTCACACTTAATTTAAATAAAACACGCCCACATCAAGCACATTTGACTTAGACGGGCTTACGCCGGCCCATTTACGCTACGCCGCCGTAACTTAGGGAGCAATTGCGTACACGCGCACAAATATACGCCGCTCTACGCGAATCTACCCAACTGTGGGCCGGATCCACAGACATTTACGGCGGCCTATCTCTCTCCAGATACGCCGCCATAAATTAAAATCTGCGCCGGCGTATCTTTGTTTTGCATCCACAAAACAAGATACGCCGTTTTTTTTTTTGCTTACGCCGTCGTATTTAATTTGCATATTTACGCTGGACGCTAGGGGCGTTTCCGTTGTTTGTCCGCGTGAAATATGCAAATGAGGTAGATACGCCGATCCACGAACGTACGTACGGCCGGCGCACTGTTTTGACGTCGTTTGCGTAAGCGTAGGTCCGGCGTAAAGTTACCCCTGCTGTTTAGAGGCGTACGTAATGTTAAGTATGGACGTCGGGCCAGCGTAAAATTTTCCGTCTTTTGCGTAAAGCGTGCGCGAATAGGGATTTGCGTAAGTTACGTTGACGTCGTTTTCATTGACTATTTTTCGACGTGATTTCGCGCATGCGCACTGGGATACCTCCAAGGACGTGAATACATTTTTGTGCTAAATCCCCCCCCCCCCTCCCCCACAGAAGTTTCTCTTCAGTATAATGAGTTTTCACCTGACACAGTTACATTGTTACGTTGCGTTCTAAATTATAAATGATACAATATATATTTTTTTATTTCTTTTTTTTATTCGCCTTGTACATCTCGGTGCGCACGGTGCGGTTTTTTTTTGTGCTCCTCTCCTGCAATTACTCGCTGAAGCTGCCAGCCTTGTTTGTCATCTCTTTCCATTACGCTGGAAACAACGGCGGATTGTTCTGTCGTTCCCGCGCGCACTTGATTTTTTTATATTTTTTTTGCACTTCAAATCATTTGTAAAAAGCATGCAAAACAATGTCACCCCGGGCGCCTCTCAGCCCTTCAAAGCCGCGTCTGATGGGGAGCGGGTGACAAGTGAGGGGCGGGCGTCATCGGCAAAGAACAAAATCTCATCCATCACGGGAAAAAAAAGGAGCAGCGCTAATCATTGTGGTGACAATCGCATCCGAGCGTTCTTCTTAAACAGGAGTTTTTTTGGGGTATTTTTTTATTGCGCTGCTGATATAATTATTCGCTATACGTAGGGGCCCATTTCGCACTCCTGCATAGCGCCACCTGACCATTCGTTAAATACCTGCAGCTATGTGTAATGCAGGAAAGAGAAGTCTGTGATTGGAGGAGGCCAAGTCATGTGCCCACGGCCGGTCACATGACTACGCTCCTCCTGACATTCTTTAAATAGAAATCTACCATCTTTGGGGCTCATTCACAAAATTTAGCCAAACTATCGAGGCTCTTAGCCAATCTCTGGAGCCTTGGAGGTTTCTCCTGACATAGAGTCTTAAAGGAAAGTTCCAACGTTCTCCTTTACCATGGAAAATCCCAACATTCTCCTTACCATAGAAAGTCCCAATGTTCCCTTACCGTGGAAAGTCCCAATGTTCACTTACCATGGAATGTCACAATGTTTTCCTTACCATGGGAAGTGCCAATATTCTCCTTACCATGGAAAATCCCAAAGTTCTCCTTTACATGAAAGTGACAATGTTGTCTTACCATGGAAGGTTCCAACGTTCTACTTACCAAGGAAAGTCCCAATGTTCTCCTTACCATTGAAAATCCCAACACTCTCCTTACTGTGGAAAGTCCCAATGTTCTCCTTACCATGGAATGGCACAATGTTTTCCTTACCTTGGGAAGTACCAACATTCTCCTTACCATGGAAAGTCCCAACGTTCTCCCTACCATGGAAAGTCCCAATGTTCTCCTTACCATGAAAAGTCCCAATGGCCCTTACCATGGAAAATCCCAATGTTCTCCTTACCATGGAAAGTCCCAACGTTCTCCTTACCATGGAAAATCCCAACGTTCTCCTTACCATGGAAAGCCCCAACGTTCTCCTTACCATGGAAAATCCCAACGTTCTCCTTACCATGGAAAGCCCCAACGTTCTCCTTACCATGGAAAGTCCCAACGTTCTCCTTACCATGGAAAGTCCCAACGTTCTCCTTACCATAAAAGAATGTTCTCCTTAGTCCTAACATTCTCCTTACCATAGAAAGTCCCAATGTTCCCTTACTATGGAAAGTCCCAATGTTCCCTTACCAGGGAAAATCCCAAAGTTCTCCTCACCATGGAAAATCCAAACATTCTCCTTACCATGGAAAGTCCCAATGTATTCCTTACATGAAAAATCCCAATTTTCCCATACCATGGAAAATCCCAACGTTCTCCTTACCATGAAAAATCCCAATGTTCCCTTACCGTGAAAAATCCCAATGTTCTCCTTACCATGGAAAGTCCCAACGTTCTCCTTACCATGGAAAATCCCAACGTTCTCCTTACCATGGAAAATCCCAACATTCCCTTACCATGGAAAATCCCAACGTTCTCCTTACCATGGAAAATCCCAACGTTCTCCTTCCAATGGAAAATCCCAATGTTCCCTTACCATGGAAAGTCTCAACGTTCTCCTTACCATAGAAAGTCCCAACGTTCTCATTACCATAGAAAGTTCCATGTTATCCTTACCATGGAAAATCGCAAACATTCTCCTTACCATGGAAAGTCCCAATGTATTCCTTACCATGGAAAATCCCAATGTTCCCATACCATGGAAAATCCCAACGTTCTCCTTACCATGAAAAATCCCAATGTTCCCTTACAGTGGAAAATCCCAATGTTCTCCTTACCATGGAAAGTCCCAACGTTCTCCTTACCATGGAAAATCCCAATGTTCTCCTTACCATGGAAAGTCCCAACATTCTCCTTACCATGGAAAATCCCAACGTTCTCCTTACAATGGAAAATCCCAATGTTCCCTTACCATGGAAAGTCTCAACGTTCTCCTTACCATAGAAAGTCCCAACATTCTCCTTACCATGGAAAATCCCAACGTTCTCCTTCCAATGGAAAATCCCAATGTTCCCTTACCATGGAAAGTCTCAACGTTCTCCTTACCATAGAAAGTCCCATGTTATCCTTACCATAGAAAGTCCCAACGTTCTCATTACCATAGAAAGCTCCATGTTATCCTTACCATAGAAAATCCCAACATTCTCCTTACCAAGGGAAGTCCCAACGTTTTTCTCACCACCCCTCTCCTCTTTGCTCCTTCCTCTCTAGATTTCTGTAGGTTTCTCCATCTTTAGCTTATTTTTAGGTGAAGGACCCCAGAGATAAATTAGGAAATAATTGAGAAAATAGGCATCTCTGTGACAAACCAACATCATCCGACGATAGGAAAAACATATCCATAATGATGTTCCATGGAAGAATTGCTCCCCCCCAACAATAACATGATTTTTGATTTGCTATTAATCCTGTTGTTTCTCCGCGAGGAAATAACCAAGAAGCCGTGTCACTGAGAGCACAACATGCTTATTAAGAATTCATGATTGTATCTTTCTATATCTCCGAGGATTCTACTGTCCTATTTTCTACTTAAACACAAGTGAGCGGGGTGCGGGGGGGTGAGTCTTTGTCGAGATGGCATTTCTATGAAGCAACCGATGCACGGCAAATCCATTTCTGCTGTGCCGGCTTCATTCCGTATTCACGGTGACGGTGTCAGGAGGTGCAGGACGAAGAGTTAATGAACTCACAGGCCCGGCTGAGGGTCTTCTTCATGATTCCTTGTAACATTTTTATAGGAAGTGATAGGTGATTGTGAAAGGGGCTTGGGGCCTATCTGCCCCCGGGCCACCTGCTGGACTGATGGGGCCAGAGCGCAATCTAGGAGGGCCAGTTCCACCCCCACGGACCTGTGCATGTGCGAAAATGTTTTCACAAAGGCCCCTCTCTGCCCCAGGCCCCTTGCTGAAATGATGTGGCCCAAATGCAGTGCCCAAAGGTATTTAAAGAGTCCCCTTTCCGCCCCCCCCCCCGGGCCCCCCCCCCGCTAAACTAATGGGGCCTGAGCACAGTTCAGGTGGGCCGGCTGCCCAGCTTCAGCCTGTGGGATTACTGTGCGTGTGCCCAAAGGTATTAAAAGAGTCCCCTTTCTGCCCCGGGGCCCCTTGATGAAATGATGTGGCCCAGGTGCAGTGCCCAAAGGTATTTAAAGACTCCCCTCTCTGCCCCTGGGCCTCATACTAAACTGATGGGGCCCAAGTGCAGTCCAGGAGGGCCGGCTTGCCCACTGCAGCCTTTGGGATTAATGTGCATTTGCCCAAAGGTATTTAAAGAAGCCTCTCTCTGCCCTTAGCCCCCCTGCTCAACTGGCTACACCTCCCCATGGCCAGTAGGATTACTATGCATGTGTCCAAAAATATTTAAGGAGTCCCCTCTCTCTGCCCCAGGGCCCCCACCAAACTTATAGGGCCCAGGTGCAGTCCGAGAGGGTTAGCTCCACCCCACAACCTATACGATTACTGTGCTTGTGTCCAAAGGTATTTTAAGAGTCCCATCTTTGCCAAAAGGTCCCGGGAACAGTGAGGGAGGTCTGCCCCCAGTCCCTTACTAAAATGATGGGGCCTAGGTGCAGCACCCAAAGGTATATAAAGAGTCCCTCTCTCTCTGCCCCAGGACCCTCTACCGAACTTATGGGACCCAGGTGCAGTCCAAGAAGGTCAGCTTGTGTCCAAAGGTATTTTAAGAGTCCCATCTTTGTCAACAGGCCTCAGAAACAGTCCTAGAGGGCCTTCCCCATCCACATGTGCATGTGCCCAAAGGTATTTAAAGAGTACCTTTTCTGTCCTTGGACCACCTGCTGAACTGATGAGGCCCGGGCACATTCCAGGAGGGTCACCCCCCCTCCCATATGACCTGTGGGCTTACTGTACATGTGCCCAAAGATATTTAAAGTGTCCCCTTTCTGGCCTCGGGCCCCCTGCTTAATTGATGAGGCCCAGGCGCAGTCCAGGAGAGCCAGCTCCAACCCCCTGTGGGCTTCCCCTGCTACAGTCTGTGGGATTACAGTGCAGATGCCCAAAGGTATTTGCAGAGTCCCCTCCCTGCCCCCAGCCCCTTGCATAAATGATAGGGCCCTGTTGCGGTCCAGGAGGGCTGGCTTCCCCCACTACAGCCTATTGGATTACTGCGCAGGGGCCCAAAGGTATTTACAAAGTCCCCTCTCAGCTTCGGCTTCTTGCTGAACTTATAGGGCCCTGGTGCAATGCCCAAAGGCATTTAAAGAGTCTCATCTCTGCCCCTGGGCCCCCCGCTAAACTGATGGGGCCTGAGCGGAGTCCAGGAGGGCTGGCTCCCCTGCTACAGTCTGTGAAATTACTGTGCATGTGACCAAAGGTATTTAAAAAGTCACCTCTCTGCCCCCCGGGCCCCCGCTGAACTGATTAGTCTGGAGCGCAGTCCAGGAGTTCCAGGTCCACTGTGCATGTGACAAAGGTATTTAAATGTCTTCTTTGTGTTAGGTGGAGGGGCGAGGCAGGCTGTATGGGGCACCACGATTTATAATGGTGACCAGGGCCGCCATCAGGGGGGTACAGGCATTACACCTGTAAGGGGCCCGGGGGTCCCCAGGCCCCAGATGGCAACCCCCTTTTTTTTTATTTATTTTTTTTATAAAAATATATATCTTTTAATATATTTTTCTTTTATTTTTTATTAAAGGGCCAATTTTTTTTTATTTTTTATTTTTTTAGGGGTCCGGAGGTTCCCAGGGGCCCGGAGGCCCCCAGATGGCAACCCCCTCTTTTTTTATTTATTTTTTATAAAAATATATATATTTTAATATATCTTTCTTTTCTTTTTTATTAAAGGGCCAATGTTTTTTCTTTTATTATTTTTTAGGGGTCCGGAGGTCCCCAGGGGCCCAGATGGCAACCCCCTCTTTTTTTATTTATTTTTTATAAAAAAATAAATTTTTTAATATATTTTTATTTTATTTTTTATTAAAGGGCCAATTTTTTATTTTTTTTTGTAGAGGTTCTGAGGTCCACAAGACCCGGAGGCCCCAGGGCCCCAGATTGCAACCCCCTCTTGTTTTATTTATTTTTTATAAAAATATATTTTTTTTAATATATTTTAATTTTATTTTTTAAAGGCCAGAGGTCCCAGGGCCCCAGATATTAACCACCCTTTAAAAAAAAAAAAAAAAAAAATATATATATATATATATATATATATATATATATATATATATATACACATTTTTTTTCTCTCTTTTTTTTTTTTTATTAAAGGGCCCAGAGGTCCCCCAGGGCCGCGGATGGCTACCCCCTGTTTTTATATATAATTTTCTTTATTTCCTCTTTTTTTGTAAAGGCCCCCCCCCCCCCCGCTTCTCAATTCGCAGCAGCCCCCCCCCCGGTTCTCCAGGGGGCCCATGCCTGAAGCTGTGTAAGGCGCCGTACACACGGCCGAGGTTCTCGCTGAAAATCAGCGAGAACCTCGCTGGAATGCACATTCCAGCGAGGACCTCGGCCGTGTGTACGGTCTCAGCGAGCTTCCCGTCGGGAAGCCCATCGAGCCGAAATAGAGAGCACGCTCTCTATTTCCTCGACGGCCCGCCTGGAAGAATGGCTGGTTGCCATTCCCGACGGGCGGTCGCCGAATTCGACGGCCGGGAGAGAACCTCGACGGGCGGAACGATGTGTTCTGCCCGTCGAGGTTCTCTGCCGTGTGTACGCGGCCTAAGGGGCCCCATCATTCCTGATGGCGGCCCTGATGGTGACCTTGACAGTATGTAATCTGGACATCCAAAATCTTGAATCATCTTGTTCTATTTACAACCCACACCCATAAAATTAACGTCAGATCAAAACTTTGGTTCTCAAAAACAATACGGTGTTTCCCGGAACTCCCTGGACGTGGACGGAACGAACATAAGCGACGGTCGATCTTATGATACATAATTATATCCAACATAAAGCTCACCTTAGAAGCCTTAATGCTGTTTGCCGCGAGTTAGCGAACGTTTCAAAGTGGCGACTCACCGGCAGATCCGCTTTAATAGACATGCGGGTGCCTGACAGGTGCCGAGGACAATGGCGCATTAAAATCATCACCGCGGAACGCGCGCCTGTAAATGCACTTTGCGCACCTGTGAAAGGGAGTTTAAATGTTTACAAAGAGAAATTAGTTATTTCTCATAGACAACGGAACGTTCTGTCACAATGAGCGGTAATTGCCGCGTTTCAACTCCTTCTCAGCATCCGCCAATTTTCAGAGTTCCTCTGTTTTCTTATTCTTTTAATTGTTCTTTTTGATTCTTTGTACAGACGCTTTCTATTTGCTGCGGTACACACCGGGAGGAGGGCATGTGAGGTTGGCAGAATACTTACATCCTAAACGATCGTAGAGTTACAGTATTTGCTGTTTTGTGTTTTCTGGAACTTTAATAGGTCACTCCACCCAATAGTGATATTTGCCTGGTGACCCGGACCTGGACCCTGACCTCTTATAAGGCTTGGGTCCTACAAAACGTGAGATCGCCCTCAAGGCCAAACTTCCAGTTTGTCTAGAGCAGGGTTGTCTCCAAATTTTTATGCTTATTGGCCCGGGGGCCAGATGTCAGGCCCGTTGCTTGCTTTTATCCGGCCCTTGGGGCGCTATTGCTTCCACTGATATCCAAGCCTAACTATTCTCACGCTGACACCAACAATGGCGTACACTCTTTCTTCCACTGATACCAATGATGGGATACTATTCCTCCTACTAATAGGGGCACCACTCCGCCTATTGACCCCCAATCCTGAGGCCATTTTTATTGTCACTGATGCCGGCCGCCGAAATTTTCTGCCCCTGCTGGCTACAAACCGGCCATTCATCCTAAAGGCGGGCCGTCTGAAGGACAATAAACTGGCCCTTTGCTTCTAAAAAGTTCGCTCGAGGGATTCCCCTGACGGGCGGGGCTAGAGCATGGGTCTTCAGCGTACTAAGGCCTCCAGTTGTTCAGGAACTACAATTCCCAGCGAGGTCATGCCTAGTCATGTCTGTGAAACTTCGTCAGTGTGTTACAATGCCTCATTTGGCCGGCGTTTCTGTGTAGTTCTATAAGAAAAACAGAAACGCCGGGTGGAGTTCCTATACGGCCGTAGTAATTGAGGATTTCCCTGGTCTATCGAGACTGAATTTTAAAAATGGCGGCGTACACACGAGGGGATATGTCCGCTGATTAAACGGTCCGATGGACGTTAATCAGCAGACATCTCCGCTCGTGTGTATGGGCTAGCGGACGCAGATTTGTCCACTTTCCGACAGATTTCAAAGCAAGCTTTGAAATCTATCCGGTGGAATCTGTTAAGTATGGCCGCCCGACATGTCTGCTGGTTAGTACACTTACCAGCAGACATGTCGGCCCCCACCGCCGCCGCGCCGCTGCCGAATGGATTCGGCGCATGCGCGGAAGTGTTTTACTTCCTGGTGCGGTGACGTGGCGGTGACGCGGCGGCGTCAACGTCACCGCCGCGTCACCGCGCCGTCCGGCGGCGGGGAATTTGATCCGATGGTGTGTACACGCCATCGGATCAAACTCCCGATCGGACATATCCGATGGAAATGGTCCGCGGACCGTTTTCATCGGATATGTCCGATCGTCTGTACGCCGCCTAAGATGAAGTTGTTAGAAGTAGTAGTAATATTTTCTGCTTATTATTTTTATTTGTATTATTATTATTATTATTATTAGTCTATTATTATTCAAGATTTACTGTATATATTAGTTTTGCTTTAAAAACCTAGGAGGTAATATGAAGTAGGTAGCATGCTCACTAGAGTCAGTGCTAATAAAAAACGAAAAAAAAAAAAAAACTAGTATGTAATCAAGTAATCCAATGGGACAAAATGACTGTATATATATATATATATATATATATATATATATAGCAATATATAAAACATGACATCCAGTGGCGTCACTAGGGTTGGTGATACCTGGTGGGAAAAAAATTGGTGTCACCCCCCCTCCACCGACTATAGTCCCCCCTCAGTACAGACCCCCCCTCCAGACCCCCCTCAGTAGACCCCCCTAGACCCCCCCTCCCTCACATTTTGTCAGTATAGACCCCCCCACTAAGTACAGATTCCCCTCCCTCAGTACAGACCCCCCTCCGTCAGTATAGAAAAACCCTCCCACAGTATAGACCCCTCTGACTAAGTACAGACCCCATCCGGCAGTATAGACCCCCCTCACTAAGTATAGACCCCCCTCACAAATTACAGACCCCACCCCTCAGTAGAGACCACCCTTTGTCAGGATAGACCCCCCTACTATGTACAGACCCCCCTCCCTCCATAGAGACCATCCTTTGTCAGGATAGACCACCCCACTAAGTTCAGACCCCCCTTCCTCAGTACAGACCACCCTTCATCAGTATAGACCCCCACTAAGTACAGACCCCCTCCCTCAGTACAGACCACCCTTCATCAGTATAGACCCCCACTAAGTTCAGACCCCCCTTCCTCAGTATAAACCACCCTTCATCAGTATAGACCCCCTCTAAGTTCAGACCCCCTTCCTCAGTATAAACCACCCTTCATCAGTATAGACCCCCACTAAGTACAGACCCCCTTCCTCAGTACAGACCACCCTTCATCAGTATAGACCCCCACTAAGTACAGACCCCCCTTCCTCAGTATAAACCACCCTTCATCAGTATAGACCCCCACTAAGTTCAGACCCCCCTTCCTCAGTATAAACCACCCTTCATCAGTATAGACCCCCACTAAGTACAGACCCCCCTTCCTCAGTACAGACCACCCTTTGTCAGTATAGACCCCCCACTAAGTACAGACCACCCTCCGTCAGTATAGACCCCCCTCAGTACAGACTATGGGCTGTGAATATGGGCCGACGTGGGTCTGGCTGGGCGTAGGTTACGTTCACGGCGTACACAGTGATCCGGCGTATCTTAGGCAGTTGTTCCAACGTGGTTGTGCTCATGCGCACGGGGATATGTCCACATTTTGACGCATGCGCAGTTCGGTTTAAGTACTTGTCTGGCGCCCGGCCCATCATTTGCATGAATCACGCCCACTTCCAGCCCACTTCCACCTACTTCCACTTACGCCTACGAAATATACGCTACGCCGGCGCAGAGTTGGGAACATTTGTTTGTGAATTCCATGCTTGCCTCTCCGCGCTGCGCCGGCGTAGCGTAAAAGAGTAAATTTGCGCCGATGTATGTGAATCCGGGCCATAATGTTTGGGAGTTCTGATTAATTTTCTAGCAAAAAAATTTTGATTTTTTACATGAAGGAGAAAAGTGCCAAAATAGGCGCGGTGATCAAGTGGTTAATGACCAGCGAAGTTTCCGTATTGTTGCTGTTCGTTCGGTAAAACATTTTATGCCTCTATAATGCGTATTGTGACAGCGCGATCGTTAGATAATAAAGAAAAAGTTAAAAAAATAAATAAATTGTTGGGTTCTGTTAGGTTGACCTCGGGGGCGCATCCCCAGCCGCCATCTGATACTGTAACGAAAAAAAAAAAAACTTGGTCTGGTTTTTGCGGTCGCCTTAAAAAAATATCACTTACAATTAATAAAGCGCGCGTTTCGTAACGATCCCTGGAAGGTTATGATCTCCTCAGAATAGAGGGAATCAATGCCAGCCGTGTTTACAAATAACGCACGCTGCCAAGACGAATGTAATAACTATCGGAGAGAACCCGCTATTATTTATTGGCTTCATTCGAAAAGGCAGCCAATAAGACATCGCCGGCTTTAAGTACCTCCAGAAGAATAATGTTTTCTTCCACCGCGCTCTGCGCTCCACCTTCCAGCCTGCTTCTTGTTGCATAATCTCAAGGAGAGGGAGAGGACACGAGCGTCGGATGTTGAACGGAAGTACTATTTATTGAATGCAAATTGGAAAGCTACAAAAAATAAATAAATAATTCCTAATTTTCATTCAGCCCAGGTAGCCAAGGTTTACATTTTTGATGTCCAATGTTGTTGACTCGTGAACATATTTCGGTTTTGCTGGTAGGGTGAGTCCCATGCTGGAATTTTGTCGCTGGTGGGGTTGCCTTAACAGTATTTACGCCTACAGCCAATTCAAAGCCACATGATGGCGTCACCCCCTGCTGGTGGATTATCCATATTGGTAATGTAGCCCCCTCCTAGTTCACAGTTGACTGGCAGGCAAATGTAGTTAGCTTGCGACTGTTCGGTGACTCACAGCAATTTCTAGAGACTTCTGGAAGCATAGTGGGTGGGTGGGAGAGCAGAACAGGCAGGCTAAATATTTTTGGGGGTTCCAACCAATCCCATAGGAAGGTGTGCCCAGAAAGTGGAAGGTGTGCCCAGAAGGTGGAAGGAGAGCCCATAAATATTCTGAGGCCTTGGCAGCCAAGGAGCAGGGTTTCTCCAGGGTCCATTCTTCTGGAGGAGAGAGAGACAGAAGGGACGTCAAATGAGCCTTTTAGAAGATATGTTGTTCACATGATGGCGTCACCCCCCCTGCTGGTGGATCATCCACAGGGCTTTTTTTCAGGGGGAACTTGGGGGAACTCAGTTCCACCACCTTTGGCTCAGACCCTTTGGTGCCTGTTCACCACAATCACTTGTAAACACAGAAGTCTGGTTTCTGTGTTTACAAGTGACAGCTCTGCACTCTGTGTGTAACCCCCTGAACTATGCACTCTGTATGTAATGCAATCCTGGTATTTAATGCCCCTATAAGACCCGTCTACTGTTTGTGAAATCTGAACAGGGTCGTGGTTGAGTTCCTGCACCTATTTTCTGAGAAAAAAAGCTCTGATCATCCATATTGGAAATGTAACCCCCTCTTAGTTAAGAGTAGGCTGCTAGGCAAATTTAGTTCGCTTGGAACTGTTCGGTGACTCACGGCATCTTCTAGAGACTTCTGGAAGCATAGTGGGTGAGTGGGAGAGCAGAACAAGCATTTTTGGGTGTTGCAGCCAAATCCCATAGGAAGGTGTGCCCAGAAAGTGGAAGGAGAGCCCAGAAATATTCTGAGGCCTTGGCAGCCAAGGAGCAGGGTTCTCCAGGGTCTATTTTTCTGGAGGAGAGAAAGAGAGACAGAAAGGACGTCAAATGAGCCTTTTAGAAGATATGTTGTTCACATGATGGCGTCACCCCCTGCTGGTGGATCATCTATATTGGAAATGTAACCCCCTCTTAGTTCAGAGTAGGCTGCTAGGCAAATTTAGTTCTCTTGGAACTGTTTGGTGGCTCACGGCATCTTCTAGAGACTTCTGGAAGCATAGTGGGTGGGTGGGAGAGCAGAACAAGCATTTTTGGGTGTTGCAGCCAAATCCCATAGGAAGGTGTGCCCAGAAAGTGGAAGGAGAGACCATAAATATTCTGAGGCCTGGCAGCCAAGGAGCAGAGTTCTCCAGGGTCCGTCCTTCTGGAGGAGAGAAAGAGAGACAGAAAGGACGTCAAATGAGCCTTTTAGAAGATATGTTGTTCACATGATGGCGTCACCCCCTGCTGGTGGATTATCCATTTTGGAAATGTAGCCCCCTCCTAGTTCAGAGTAGGCTGATAGGCAAATGTAGTTAGCTTGGGACTGTTCGGTGACTCACGGCATCTTCTAGAGACTTCTGGAAGCATAGTGGGTGGGTGGGAGAGCAGAACAAGCATTTTTGGGGGTTGCAGCCAACCCCATAGGAAGGTGTGCCCAGAAGGTGGAAGGAGAGCCCATAAATATTCTGAGGCCTGGCAGCCAAGGAGCAGAGTTCTTCAGGGTCCGTCCTTCTGGAGGAGAGAAAGAGAGACAGAAAGGACGTCAAATGAGCCTTTTAGAAGATATGTTGTTCACATGATGGCGTCACCCCCTGCTGGTGGATTATCCATTTTGGAAATGTAGCCCGCTCCTAGTTCAGAGTAGGCTGATAGGCAAATGTAGTTATCTTGGGAGTGTTTGGTGACTTAAGGGATCAAGTTCTGCAACTTCCCAACCTCTTCTAAAGAAATCTGGAACTATAGTTGGTAGGAGAGCAGAACAGGCAGACTAAATATTTTTTGGAGCTCCAGACAATCCCATGGGGAGGTGTGCCCGGAAGGTGGAAGGAGAGCCTATAAATATTCTGAGGCCTTGGCAGCCAAGGAGCAGAGTTCTCCAGGGGCCATCCTTCTGCAGGAGACCCCTGGGGCAGAGAAAGAGAGACAGAAGAGATGTCAAATGAGCCTTTTAGAAAATATGTTGTTGACTCGTGAACATATTTTGGTTTTGCTTGGTTTCTGGTGGGGTGAGTCCCATGCTGGATTTTTGACGCTGGTGGGATTGCCCCAACAGTATTTACGCCTACAGCCAATACAAAGCCCCATGATGGCGTCACCCCTGCTGGTGGATTATCCATATCAGAAATGTAGCCCCCTCCTAGTTCAGAGTAGGCAGATTTAGTTATCTTGGGACTGTTCGTGACTCACGGGATCCTGTTCTGCAAATTCCCACCATCTTCCAGAGACTTCTGGAAGCATAGTGGGTGGGAGAGCAGAACAGGCAGGCTAAATATTTTTTGGGGTTCCAGACAATCCCATGTGGAGGTGTGCCCAGAAGGTGGACAGAGAGCATAAATATTCTGAGGCCTAGCAGCCAAGGAGCAGAGTTCTCCAGGGTCCATCCTTCTGGAGGAGACCCCTGGGGCAGATAAAGATAGACAGAAGGGACGTCAAATGAGCCTTGCAGAAGATATTGAGGTCCCAGCTAGGCTTAGTTGGGGGGGGGGGCTGGGCTGAGCAGGTACACACTCCCTAAGTATCGGTCCCGATACCGATACTAGTATCGGTATCGGGACAACCCTACCTACCAGTCACAAACCGTGTACAAACATAAAAATACACAAAAGTGACAAACGAGGCATCACAGATACAACCAGCCATTGAGGACAACCTAAATACTGATACGGCCCATGACAAAATTAAGTTAGACACCCCCTGGTCTAGGGCCTTACAGAGGCTTACAGAGAGAGGAAGTGTTTCTAAATTGGTATTAATTGAAAGTCACGGGGCCAATTATTGCTTCAGCACAGGGACCCTTTGCTAACCATGACTCCAAGTCCACTTTATCAGTCTACATTCTGGTCACGAGCAAAAAAAAAACTCTACGCGCAAAAGTATACATCTGCCTGTTAAGAGTACAAATGGCCTTCCAAAGGTTAGACATTCGTCAAATGTCGATGGTCAATGCTAATCGGCGATGGTCAATCTTAATGGACTATAGAGGAGCTGCTCTACTGCTCGGAGGAGACCTTTCCCACGTCCATCATGTAAGTCGAGAAAATGAACGTATTTGAAGAACAAATTGTGGACAAGTACGTGAGGTGACCATCTAATCGCCAGGCAGACAATTTGCGGCTTTCAAAAAAAACAAAACAAGAAAGAACGTTTTTGACATCTCCGCATAATTGAATCTTTTTTTGAATCTGCGTGGGCCGTAACCCCCTTTTGTTTTAACAATGCGGCTACATGTATTTTGCATTTCATTACAAAGGAAGACATGTACTGCGAAAGTTTTGCATCGAACCTTTTAACTCTGATAATTGTATGGGGTGTTCAGATGGAAGGCAGAGGTCTTCTGCAAAACGTTAGATTTTACTTAAGAAAAGTCAGCGAGGTTTGGCATTTCTGATGAAGGGGGGGGGGGGAGACAAACCGTAAGTTTTGTGACATTTACAATGTCGAGTCGCAAAGTTTTGTAACCTTTTCGTTTTTTTTTGACTTATCGCCAGAAAAATAGGCCTCAAGGCTTTGTTCTTTCTGAAACAAAGTTCAACTCCATGCCAACACAGAGGGGTTGATTTCAGAGGCGTAGCTTGAAACTTGTGGGCCCCCCGATGCCAAAGTTGACCTGGCCCCCTGGGCTGTTCTCACCCTGTGCTCCTCTCCATTGAGGAAATGGCTCACAGCTTGGGTCTGGGTTTGGCAGTGGACAGCATCAGTAGGGCAATGGCAGTGCCCAAATGATCAGTTTAACCCTGCTGGGCCTATATTAAGGTAGGGGCCTGGATCTGCAGCTCCAATAGCCCCTACCTTAATCCGTCCCTGCTTCCCACCGCCGTCCATCTCCCGTACGTAAATTAATGATACAACCAGCCATTGAGGGCAACCAAAATCCTGATACGGCCAGGACCGTTTGAAGGAATTTGGGGGCCCCAAGCAAAATGGACATGGAGGTCCCCCAACCTCCCCCGCACACACCCCTCCATGTTCTTTTTACCCTCTCCCTGTGTCCTTCTTACTCCCCTCCCTATGTTCTTTTTACTCCCCCCTTCCCCGGGTGTTTTTTTTTACTCCCCCACCCCCTCCCTATGTTTTTTTTTACTCCCCCCAAGTTCTTTTTACTCCCCCTTCGTATGTTCTTTTTACTCCCCCCTCCCCCTGGGCCCCCCTCCCTACCGGGTCCGTACGGTGCGACAGGAGATTCTGTTTTCCTGTTCCTGGCCGGACTGACAGGAAGTTAGCACTCAGTGTGCACTTCCTGTCAGTCCGGCCGGGAACAGGAAACTGAATCTCCTGCACCGCGCGGTCCCCGGCCGGAGTCCGGACTGACGGGAAGCAGGAAGAGGAGCTGCTCGGCCACGCTACAGAGAAGGGGAAGTGACGACTCGAGGCAGCTCTACAGAGCGCTCAGGTGGCTGCAGCATATAGCAAGCGCAGCAAGGGCCCTGCTTGGGGGCCCAGGCCAGATCGGGGGGCTCAAGCAATTGCTTGGTTTGCTAGCCTTGTCGCGATGGGCCTGGGCAGGAGATTCCATTTCCTGTTCCCGGCCGCACTGACAGGAAGTGAGTACTCAGTGTGCACTTCCTGTCAGTCCGGGCCAAGAACAGGAAACTGAATCGCCTGTACAACGCAGTCCCCGGCCAGAGTCCGGACTGACAGGAGGAAGGAAGAGGAGCTCGGCCACGCTACAGAGAAGGAGAAGTGACGACTCGAGGCAACTCTATAGAGTCCTCAGGCGGCTGCAGCATATAGGAAGTGCAGCAAGCATCGTGCTTGGAGCCCCAGGCCAGCTCGGGGGGGCCCCAAGCAGTTGCTTGATTTGCTTGCCTTGACGCGACCGGCCTGGGCAGGAGATTCAGTTTTCCTGTTCCGGGCCGGACTGACAGGAAGTGAGCACTCAGTGTGCACTTCCTGTCAGTCCGGCCGGGAACAAGAAACTGAATCTCCTGTACGCGGCCGGAGTCCGGACTGACAGGAGGAAGGAAGAGGAGCTCGGCCACGGTACAGAGAAGGGTAAGCGACGACTCGAAGGCAACTCTATAGAACGCTCTGGCAGCTGCAGCATAAAGGAAGCGCAGCAAGGGCCCTGGGCAGGAGATTCCATTTCCTGTTCCCGGCCGCACTGACAGGAAGTGAGTACTCAGTGTGCACTTCCTGTCAGTTCGGCCAGGAACAGGAAACTGAATCGCGACGACTCAAGGCAACTCTATAGAGCGCTCAGGCGGCTGCAGCATATAGGAAGTGCAGCAAGCATCGTGCTTGGAGCCCCAGGCCAGCTCGGGGGGCCCCAAGCAATTGCTTGGTTTGCTTGCCTTGACGCGACCGGCCTGGGCAGGAGATTCAGTTTTCCTGTTCCGGGCCGGACTGACAGGAAGTGAGCACTCAGTGTGCACTTCCTGTCAGTCCGGCCGGGAACAAGAAACTGAATCTCCTGTACGCGGCCGGAGTCCGGACTGACAGGAGGAAGGAAGAGGAGCTTGGCCACGCTACTCAGAGAAGGGGAAGCGACAGCTCGAGGCAACTCTATAAAGCGCTCAGGGGGCTGCAGCATATAGGAAGCACAGCAAGGGCCCTGGGCAGGAGATTCTGTTTCCTGTTCCTGGCCGAACTGACAGGAAGTGAGCACTTAGTGTGCACTTCCTGTCAGTCCAGCCGGGAACAGGAAACTGATTCTGCTTGGTTTGCGTGCCTTGTCGCGACGGCCCTGGATACGGCCCATGATGAAATTGAGTTTGACACCACCCCTGGGCAGCGATCACTCCCCCCCAAAAAAAAAAAATATTTAACTCCAGCTGCCACAGATAACAAGCATGCTTTACTGCCTATACAGACTGATTTTACTGTTGTGCGTTATATTTAGTGTTATATTTAGTGGCAGTTTTTGTATCTCCCGAAAACAATATGTTAGAAGCCAAAATTTCCCTTTAAGTATCTCCGTCTTATTGACACAGCGATGTTTGTTATGGCCTCCAGACACAGACGGCGCCTTGAACGCTCCGTCGCCGTATTGTGTTGTTAAGTGTCACATTTTTGCAAACATTAAAAAAAACAAAAAAAACAACATATTTGTTCTGTAAGTCAGGTTGCAGCTGGGACGTTCTCTCCATCTCATCCTCTCTTAGCATATGTCAACATGAATTTTAGCTCCGAGCCGTTTCCGCCAAGTGATTTTCATACTGACATGCGTGTCTCATTCAAATGCCATTATCCCTTTCCGTCTTTTGCGTCCTGTCCTATTTTTTTTTTTTTTTTTATACAAACACAACAAATCATCCATCGTGTCTTTCTCCTGAGACAGTCTTTTTGATGTTTGGAAACTTAGGAGGCTCTTCCTGCTGACTGCCAACCCGCTGGGAAGATCGGCTGAGCACCTGTCACCGGGCGCCGAACGCGGAAGCCATTTTGATCGATGAAACTAAGTTTTCCCTGTCAGTCACTGAGAAGCACCCGGCATCGTTCAGGCTCTTGAAATTAATAGGCTAAGTTTTCCAAATGTCTGGAAGGCAGTGGCATCCATTAGGGGCACAGGGGCGCCAACGCCCCTAATCCATGCGCTAGGGTGACCACATTTCAAAACTACCATTCAGGGACACCCTCCCTTCCCAAAAATCAGCTTGTGCTGTAACGAATCACAGCACAGTCATTGGACACAAGAGGCCGGGGTTTATGATTTCTCCAATCACAAGCAGGGGGCGGGGATTGTGCTCCTCCAAGCATTCCCGGCCAGGACAAGTACTGTCAGTGAGTAAAGCGGTGGTGTGGTGGCCTTTTTTGCGGGCATCAGATTGGCCCGGGGGGTGGCTGTGTCAGTTTCATTCCGGGACACTGCATTGTCCTGGAATGAAGGTGCCTGGGACCAGGGGCGGCTCTAGGCTTTGTGAGGCCTTAGGCAAAACTTGACAAGGGGCCCCTCTCAGGCCCATGATGGGAAAAATAATTCAAGGACAAGAGCCTCTTCCCCACAACCCTGGTTGTGGGGGTCGGTGGGTAGGGGGCTTTTCTGAATCTGGAAGCCCCCTTTAACAAGACGGCCCCCAGATCTTGCTCTTTAATAACTAAGGGGCGGGGGCCGGGGCCCACCCGTTATGTCACCTGGTGAACCCACCTCTTGTGATGACATTGACTGAGGGCATGCTGTGTCATTGACGTCACAAGGGGTGATGTCCCCGATATTCGCTGTTTGTTAGGGATGTTGGAGGTCCTGCTCCTGAGTTATGGCTCATAACGCTGCCTGAGCACAGCAGCATTAAGGTCCCCTGTCCCTCAAAACTGGGGTAATGCCTTGGGCAAGTTAGGCGGCTGCGAGGCCAGTGTGAGTGCGAGACCTTAGGCGATCGTCTAATTTGCCTAATTAAAGAGCCATCTCTGCCCGGGACAGACCTGCAAAATGCGGGACTGTCCCGGGCAATCCGGGGCACATGGTCACCCTACCATGCGCCCGGCTCCTAATCTACATGCAGGGCGCCGGGTGCATGGATTTCAATATTTTTTTTTAAGCACATGATTAGAACCTGAGGCTCTAATTGGCTCCAAAAAGGGTGGGCTCCTAAGACCTGATTGTCCGGGACGAGATGCGACTGCAGGAACTCAGGAGAAGATTTAGAGCGGGAAGCCGCCACCTGGATGGGGTAAGTGCACGGCTGGCAGGGGGCCTGGTGGGCAAAGGTCCTTCATGTGTCATGACCAGAGCCTCCATCAGGAATTATGGGGCCCCTTACACAGCTTCCAGGCATGTGCCCCCTGGAGCCAATAATTACAGTCCGATCTCAGAGCTCCACTTCTCTCTCCTCTTGCGGTGAGTTCTGCCAATAATTACAGTGCGATCACAGAGCTCCTCTTCTCTCTTCTCAGCCAAAGACAGTGCTGTGCCATCTGACCTCTTCCTCCTCCGACTGGGCCCCTGGGAACTGTCGGGCCCCTGACAGGTGTACTGCCTGTACACTCCTGATGGCGACCGAGCTCCTCTTCCTTCCTCCTGTCAGTCCGGACTCCAGCCGGGTACCGCGCGGTAGAGGAGATTCAGTTTCTGCCCGGACTGACAGGAAGTGCACACTGAGTGCTCACTTCCTGTCAGTCCGGCCAGGAACAGGAAACTGAATCTCCTGCCACGTGGTATGGACCCGGTAGGGAGGGGGGCCCGGGGGAGTAATAAGAAAATAGGGAGGGGGGAGTAAAAAAAAAACATGGGGAGGGGGGCTTTGCTTGCGTGCGTGCGGTGCGGTGGGGGGGGGGGGTTGGGCGTCCTCCATGTCCACTTTGCTTGGGGCCCCCAAATTCCTTCCAATGGTCCTGCCCCGCCCCCGCCCCCTCCCCATGCCCATGACTTGAGTGCTTTGGACTCTTGATTGTATCCTGGCCCCTGCTTGGAATTCTCGCAGCTTTTATGCCCCAAACAACGCCCAGCCGTAGAGATTGTGTATTTATGTTCTTGTAGGAAGCTTGTAGGAAGGCGGTGGAGAGGTGGAGATCTGGAGCGGGGGGGGGGGGGGGTCAGACGAGGACTGATGTGAATGGATCTGTGCACTCTGTAAAGTGCTGTAAATTATGTCAGCGCTGTTTAAACATGGGGGAATAGACATAATAATAAATCACACGTCGATGGAAGCATAATACACGTTTACTGTATATTGACACGGCGCGCCAATAAATGCCTGAATAAACCGAGTTACAAATCTTTATCAATTGATTCGCTGGTCAGATATTCTAAAAATATATATTTATGGTGGCTCTTGCATTCGAGGGTTTAATCTGCTTTTTTTTATTCAAAATAGCATCACGTTCTTGCTGTGGTTATATTTGGAGGTTATGGTGCACAGAGGCCTCGCACTCACAGGGGCCTCGCGGCCGCCTAACTTCCCCGATGCATAACCCCAGTTTTGAGGGAGAGGGGACCTTAACGCTGCTGTGCTCAGGCAGCGTTAAGAGCCATGACTCAGGAGCGGGGGGCCGCCAGAGTCCCTAACAAAAAGTGAATATTGACATATCGTTGACACCACCCTTGTGACGTCAATGACCCAGCATGCCCTATGTTAATGACGTCACAAACGGACAGGTTCACCAGGTGGCCTCCGCCCCTTAGTTATTAGTTAAGAGTAGGATCTGGGGGCTACCTAAAAGGCTGTCTTTAATATTAATTGGATCCATTTTATTTGGGCCCTCCCGAATCCTCTCATCAACTATTTGAGGCTCAAAGGGGCAGCTGTTTTGGGCCACACAACAATGACTGGGCCCGGGGCAGCTTCCCCTTTTGCCCTGTGTTAAAGACAGCCCTGAAACCACCGCGGTCACACCTAGGGTGACCACATTTCCAAACTACCATTCAGGGACACCCCTCCCTTCCCAAAAATCAGCTTGTGCTGTAACGAATCACAGCACAGAGATTGGACACAAGAGGCGGGATTTTTGACTTCTCCAATCACAAGCAGGGGGCGGGGACTGTGCTCCTCCAGGCATTCCCGGCAAGGCCAAGTTCTGTCATTGAGTAAAGCAGTGATGTGGTGGCCTTTTTTGGGGGCATTCGTTTGTCTTGGGGGGTGGCTGTGTCAGTTTCATCCTGGGACACTGTATTGTCTTGGAATGAAGGTGCCTGGGACAGACCTGCAAAATGCAGGACACGTGGTCACCCTAGCGCGGCAGGAGATTCCGTTTCCTGTTCCCTGTTTTTCCGTCTGGCCGAACTGACAGGAAGTTAGCATTCAGTGTGCACTTCCTGTCAGTCCAGCCGGGAACAGGAAACGTAATCTCCTGTACCGTGCGGTCCCCGGCCGGAGTCCGGACTGACGGGAAGCAGGAAGAGGAGCTGCTCGGCCACGCTACAGAGAAGGGGAAGTGACGACTCGAGGCAGCTCTACAGAGCGCTCAGGTGGCTGCAGCATATAGCAAGAGCAGCAAGGGCCATGCTTGGGGCCCCAGGCCAGCTCGGGGGCCCCAAGAAATTGCTTGGTTTGCTTGGGCAGCTGTTTTGGGCCACACAACAATGACTGGGCTCCCGGGGCAGCTTCCCCCTTTTGCATACCTCCCAACCGTACCGCCCGATTTTGGCGGTCCCACGATCAGACGCGAGAAGTCCTGCTGCGATTTGCGGCACCCCCGCCCCCCACCCGCTCCCCAACTCACCAACCCGCACAAACCCCCCACAATGCAACTCCCATCCGCCCCCCTCGTCTCAACAAACTCTCCCCCCCAACCTCGTTCAGGCCCCCCGCAACAACTAACTTCCGACCCTTTTAACAACACTCCTGGCCCCCCCCGCTCAACAACTCCGATCCCCCCCCCCCCCCTCAACAACTCGATTCCTCCCCCCCCCTCAACAAACTCGTTCTGGCCCCACCGCTCAACAAAACTCGATCTGCCCCCCCGCCCCCCCCGCTTAACAACTCTGTTCAGCCCCCCCGCTCACCAACTCTGATCCCCCCTACCCCCCCTCAAACCCCCCTCAAACAACTCCGTTCCAACCCAAACCCCCCTCAACTCCGATCTGCCCCTGCCCCCCCCCCCCACTCAACAAAAATGTCCCTCAGGGAAATTTTACAATGTTGGGAGCTTTTGCCCTGTGTTAAAGCCAACCCTGAAACCGCCGCCGTCACACCCGCTTAAGGTTTAGCAATTTAGCAAGCCTCCTTTGCCCCAGAACCTGCGAAGAACGGGGAGACCTTAGGACCCCCGGGACGCACGGATAGAGTAAGGACACTCAAATTACTCAAGTCGCTCCTTCTACCTGCGTGCTTCCCGTATTATGAGAACGGGTGACTTATCTGCAGTTTTCAGTTCCAATTACCGTCCGGTTGTCCCGCCGCGCCGTCCCGGAATCCGTCTGGTGACAAAGATTGTAAAAGAGCGCCGAAACATTTCAGTACAGCGAATCCATTCTCCTGGGGGGGAACGAGAGCGTCGAAGCAGGATGGCAAAAAATAGCACAGAGGGCGACGGTGTACTTCTATATATTCTGACAACCTTGCGAAGGTCGCGGAGCGGGCTGGCAAGCCAATTACGTGTCGGTGGGAACATTTACGGCGGAATTGTAACTACATGACCCGGACTGGCAACAAGTCAGAGGCAGCAGTGCCGCGAGAGTGTATTACTTTTATGACATGACATCATTTCATTAAACCTAACCAAACAGACGCAGTGACTGGAGGGACTGGGTGACCTTGCGGAGGCCCTAAAACAAAGAACTTTTTTTTTTTTCCTTATTACACGTGCGGCGACATTGTGATTTGGTACAACGTAGAGAATAGAACCCGCTAGAGCTTTAGAGAGAAAAGCTTTCATTTTAATTTATTTTTAAAGCTTTTTTAAAAGTTCCTAAAGGAATCAATTTTAGAAAATGAGACAGATATACTCAAAAAAATAAATATATATAATATATATAAATATATATATATATATATATATATATATAAATATAAATTAATAATACTTTATTTATTTTATTTTATTAAAAACATTTCTTAACCACTTCAGCCCCGGACCAAAATGCAGGTAAAGGACCTTGCCCCTTTTTGCGATTCGGCACCGCGTCCTTTTAACTGACGATTGCGCGGTCGTGCGACGTGGCTCCCAAACAAAATCGGCGTCCTTTTTCCCCCACAAATAGAGCTTTCTTCTGGTGGTATTTGATCACCTCTGCGGTTTTTATTTTTTGCGCTATAAACAAAAATAGAGCGACAGTTTTGAAAAAAAATGCAATATTTTTTACTTTTTGCTATAATAAATATCCCCCCAAAATATATATATATTTTTTTTTTTCCTCAGTTTAGGCCGATACGTATCCTTCTCTACCTATTTTGGTAAAAAAAAAAATCGCAATAAGCGTTTATCGGTTGGTTTTCGCAAAATTTATAGCGTTTACAAAATAAGGGATAGTTTTATTGCATTTTTATGAATTTTTGTTTTTTACTACTAATAGCGGCGATCAGCGATTTTTTTTGTGACTGCGACATTATGGCGGACACTTCGGACAATTTTTTATCACATTTTTGGGACAATTGTCATTTTCACAGCAAAAAATGCATTTAAATTGCATTGTTTACTGTGAAAATGACAGTTGCAGTTTGGGAGTTAACCACAAGGGGGCGCTGTACGATTTGAGTGTTCCCTGCGTGTGTTTACAACTGTAGGGGGGTGTGGCTGTAGGTGTGACGTCATCGATCACGTCCCCCTATAACAGGGATGACGTGAGCGATGCTGCTGAACTTACCTGAAGCTTCCATGTCCTCCCTCGATGTCTTGTGCCGCTTGGTGATGCTTCAGCCAATCAGGTTCCTGATAACCAGAATCCAGGAACCTGATTGGCTGAAACGGCCGTCAGGCCCCGTACACACGACAGAGAAGCTCGCTGGGATCCATATTCTGCCGAGAAGCTCGATCGTGTGTACGTTTTCGCCGAGCAAACAGACGAGCGAGGCGTCGAGCCAAAATGGAGAGCAGGTTCTCTATTTCCTCGATGGGCCATCGGGACTGATGGCTCGACGCCTTTTTCGACAGCCTGGTCGACGAACTTGACGGCCGGCCGAGAACCTCGTCGGGCGGAACGATGAGTTTAGCCCGACGAGGTTCTCGTACGTGTGTACGCGGCCTCAGTCTTACCCAAGGAACGCAGGTTGGCTGCGCTCTGAGGATAGACCTCCGAGAGCCGGAGGGCGGCACTTGAAAAGCCTATCAGAGCCGCTGGCTTTGATAGGCAGTTCCCCTCAGCCAACCAGCTGCCGCTATTCGGGTAACCGGCGACCCATGCCCGGTTATATGAATAGACCAGGCAGCTGGCAACCAACAATAACATACATTTGTGCATATATGCACAAATGTGTGTTATTTGCGAGAGGGGGTGGCGCTGCAGCGCCCTCTATAGGCGGCCGCCAGAACTGCGGTTAAATCGTAAAAATTACATTTTAGCCGAATAAAAGTTCTTAAAGGGCCCCTTTATTTTTTTTATTTTTTGTGACTGCGGGTGGGGGGCGGCGCCCGTGCGTCCCTATGGACGGGCCGCCACTGAATCCAAGCCTAAAATAACTTAAACAATTGGGGGGGGGGCAATTTGCCATCTCACCGTCTCCCGATACCCGTCTGAGGGACACAACAGACACCCTCGGGGCACAAGCCTCATCTAGCCCAAAGATGGTCTATAAAAGACAACAGGCCGCATTCGGTTTCGGTTAGCACTGCAGTAAAATGCCCAGTATACCGATAGGTAGGAAGACTTCAATCTGCCTGTTTATGAAGGATATCGTTGGCTCCTTCACAAAGTATTTAATATTTTTTTTAGTGTTTCTCTTCCCAGAAGATGAGGACGTTTCTTGAGAGTTATGACAAGGATGGATGTGATTTGTGATCGCGGCGCTGCGACGCTCCTATAGACTTCATCAATGATGGTTATTACTTTGTACTGGAGAGCCCCCGCGAATGGATGAATCGCGCTGTTAACCTTTTAATAAGGTTGAAGTGTTTGACTGTTATTATTGTGTTTTCAATGTAACAGAATATAAAGTTGTGTCTGGAAAGTAAATGTCAGCCTCTCTGAGGCTCTTATTAAGGGATTATCGTTGACTCCCTGAGTATTTCGAGAAGAGAACGTGGCATTTTTTACTTTGTCAATGGTGGAGAGGCTCGGCTATGTGTTTTATATCAAAATTAAAGGATGACGGGAAGATTAAGCCATCTGGGGCTCTTGAGTCGGGGGCCGGGCTGTCGAGGGCTTCCCACATTAATACTGGCACTTGTAGCTTCGCAGCAGCTTAACGTGAACATCTCAGTAACTTTACAAGTCTGAATGAAATGACATATCACAATATATAAGGCCAGCAGAGGCGGCTCTTTACCTA
>CM056057.1:210655128-210702418 GCA_029574335.1 Rana kukunoris
AGTGTGTGTATATAATTAATTTTAATTTTTTTAAAGTAAAATATATACATATTTTAAATATATGTATTATATATTTTATTTAATATATTTCTATTCTTTGTATATATATATATATATATATACTTTTTTTAATGAAAATATTCTAAAATATAAAATGATAAAATTTAATGTATAAAAATATAAATATAATATTCTTGTAGAAGGAAGTAGGTCAGTGACCGTATGTGTCTCTCCTCCGGCTCCGTCTGCATGAATACACTGTTGGCACGTCACCATATAAATCACCACTATCATTGCTTTAGCTAAGTATCCGTCCCTCTGCCTTCCAGTCCAGTGCTTTTTGGCTTGGCTCGGATGATGTTATCAATCTGCTGCAGGCAGGAGGAAGAATTTTCTCAGTCTCCCCCCCATCCCTATTGATCCGATGGCAACATTGTAACTTTGTAGCAAGTTACAAGATGAGGGGCTGATCTGTGTCAGACATTTGTGAACACAGCTAAGAACTGCACATACACCTGGGTTTACATGAGCATGAGCCGATATCTATCTATCTATCAGTCTGTTGTCACCCCAAGCTGCTCTCCTGATATGAACTACAAACATGTCTGTGTCTCCTTATCCCAATTATATGTGTGTGGGGGGGGGGGGATTGATAGTTTCCAGAATGTAGCTAGAAAGGGAGAGATACTTTGATCCTGCAAATAAGACATTTCCTGTCTTCAGTTGGCTATGCTCACTCCTCCACTGTATCTATGGAGGAACCCATGGTTGTCTCCCTAGGCTGCCCTCCTGATATGGACTACAAACATGTCTGTGTCTCCTTATCTCCACTATAGCAGGGCAATTGATAGTTTCTGGAAGATATCCTTTGATCCTGCAAATAAGACACTTCCTGTCTTCGGTTGGCTACACTCACTCCATCACTGTATCTATGGAGGAACCTATGGTTGTCACCCCAGGCTGCTCTCCTGATATTGACTACATACATGTCTATTTTTTTTATCTTCATTATTAGGGGGGGGGGGGGCAGTGAACTTGATAGTTTACAGAAGACAGCTTGCAAATAAGACACTTCCTGTCTTCGGTTGGCTACGCTCACCACTCCTTCACTGTATCAACGGAGGAAGCCATGGTTGTCACTCCAAGCTGCTCTCCTACAAACATGTCTATATTTCTTTATCTCTCTTATAGGGGGGTGGCAATTGGTAGTTTACAGAAGATATCTAGAATAGAAGATATTATTTGTCCCTGCAAATCAGGCACTTCCTGTCTTCGGTTGGCTACGCTCAATCCTCCACTGTATCTATGGAGGAAGCCATGGTTGTCACTCTAGGCTGCTCTTCCATTATGGACTACAACATTGTCTGTATCTCTTTGCCTCCATTATATGAGGGGGGATGGGCAGGGCAATTGATAGTTTACAGAAGATAGCTTGCAAAAAAGACATTTCCTGCCTTCGGTTGGCTACGCTCAATCCTCCACTGTATCAATGGTGGAAGCCACGGTGTTCACCCCAGGCTGCTCTCCTGAAATGGACTACATACATGTCTATATTTCTTTATCTCCATTATATGAGGGGGGATGGGGGGTGGGCAGGGCAATTGATAGTTTACAGAAGATAGCTTGCAAATAAGGCATGTCCTGTCTTCGGTTGGCTATGCTCAATCCTCCACTGTATCTATGGGGGAAGCCATGGTTGTCACCCCAGGCTGCTCTCCTGAAATGGACTACATACATGTCTATATTTCTTTATCTCCATTATATGAGGGGGGATGGGCAGGACAATTAGTAGTTTACAGAAGACAGCTTGCAAATAAGACACTTCCTGTCTTCGGTTGGCTACACTCAATCCTCCACTGTATCAATGGAGGAAGCCATGGTTGTAACTCCAGGCTGCTCTCGTAAAATGGACTAAATACATGTCTATATTTGTGTGTCTCCATCATATGAGGGGGTGGGGGGTGGGCAGGGCAATTGGTAGTTTACAGAAGATAGCTTGCAAATAAGGCACTTCCTGTCTTTGGTTGGCTACGCTCAATCCTCCACTGTATCAATGGAGGAGGCCATGGTTGTCACCCAGGCTGCTCTCCTGAAATGGACTACATACATGGGTGGGGGGTGGGCAGGGCAATTGATAGTTTACAGAAGATAGCTTGCAAATAAGGCATGTCCTGTCTTCGGTTGGCTACGCTCAATCCTCCACTGTATCTATGGGGGAAGCCATGGTTGTCACCCCAGGCTGCTCTCCTGAAATGGACTACATACATGTCTATATTTCTTTATCTCCATTATATGAGGGGGGATGGGCAGGGCAATTGGTAGTTTACAGAAGATAGCTTGCAAAAAAGGCACTTCCTGTCTTTGGTTGGCTATGCTCACTATGCCACTGTATCTATGGAGGAAGCCATGGTTGTTTTTCTAGGCTGCTCTCTCATTATGGACTACAACCATGTCTGTATCTCTTCATCTCCATTATATGAGGGGGGGGGGCAGGAATCAAGATAGCTACTGTGGCTTTAAGGGTTGTATTATGGAGGTGCAAGTTTTTGGGGACTTAGTAGTTCCCCCATGCATCATCCTCTTAGCCCAAACCAAAGCAAAAAAATATGCACACCTTGATATGTGACTGAGCCGCTTGGTCTCGCCACCGTAAATGGGGCCCTATCCTGTCACCGAGCCTATCAGACCCCCCCCCCCCCCACCCGTGTGATGCATCGGCAGCCATTACGGGAACGGTTCTGTTGCCTGGCAACAAATAGAAAGAAAGATGGAGCGGAGACGGGGAACGATATGGTCAAATTCTTTCCATTTAACTGTAAGTGGACGCTGCATTGCGGGCCGCGCAAACATGAATCATATGTTTTCCCTGCCTTATCCTCGTTGTGAGCGCTCTCCCCCCGCGCGTTAGCCGGGCATAAAAATCGCTTGATGGCACCGCCGGGTCCCGGAACCTTTTTAGGTTCGGCTCTTAAATTTAATCATGTGTCCGCCACATTTGTTAAGCCGGGTAACTTATTTATTTTTTCCGCCAGAAAGTGTTGCCTGAGAGGGTCATAATAATGAGGAGAACTGATCGGGGAACCGATCGCTGCTGAAGAAATCAGAGTCATTCACAATTATTGTTTTTTAGCATCAAGAACCCTGAGCGGGAGTTCTCAGATGGTAGCATTTAACCCCCAAAAAACCTAAAACTAAACCCCTAGATCGGCCCGTTCTCAATCTTTTTAACATTTTTAGTCCCAAGGAACTAATATTCTACTAATGCCGCCAGTTTGCCCCATCAAATGCCTCCAGTTTTCCCTGTCAAACGCCGTCAGGTTTCCTCATCAAATGCCGCCGTTTGCCCCTTCAAATGCAACCAATCTTCCCCAACAAATGATGCCAGTTTGCCCCATCAAATGCCTCCAGTTTTCCCCATCAAATGATGCCAGTTTGCCCCATCAAATGCCTCCAGTTTGCCCCATCAAATGCCTCCAGTTTTCCCCATCAAACGCCGCCAGTTTGCCCCATCAATAGCCGCCAGTTTGCCCCATCAAACGCCATCACTTTTCCCCATCAAATGATGCCAGTTTTCCATGTCAGTAGACGCCAGTTTGCCCCATAGAATGCCGCCAGTTTGCCCCTTCCAAAGCCACCAGTCTTCCCCATCAAATGATGCCAGTTTGCCCCATCAAATGTCACCAGCCTTCCCCATCAAACGCCGCCAGTTTGCCCCATCAAATGCCTCCAGTTTTCCCCATCAAACGCCGCCAGTTTACCCCATCAAACGCCGCCTGTTTGCCCCATAAAATGCCGCCAGTTTGCCCTATCAAATGATGCCAGTTTGCCCCATCAAACACTGCCAGTTTGCCCCATCAAATGCCGCCAGTTTTCCCCATCAAATGATGCCAGTTTGCCCCATAAAACACAGCCAGTTTGCCCCATCAAATGCCACCAGTTTGCCCCATCAATAGCCGCCTGTTTGCTCCATCAAACCTTGCCAGTTTGCCCCATCAATAGCCGCCAGTTTGCTCCATCAAATTCCACCAGTTTGCCCCATCAAATGATGCCAGTTTTCCCCATCAAACACCGCCAGTTTGCCCCATCAAATGCCACCAGTCTTCCCCATCAAACACCTCCAGTTTGCCCCATCAAATGCCGACAGTTTGCCCCCTCAAATGATGCCAGTTTGCCCCATCAAATGATGCCAGTTTTCCCATCAAACGCCGCCAGTTTGCCCCATCAAATGCCACCAGTCTTCCCCATCAAACACCGCCAGTTTGCCCCATCAAATGCCGACAGTTTGCCCCATCAAATGCCTCCAGTTTTCCCCATCAAACGCCGCCAGTTTGCCCCATCAATAGCCGCCAGTTTGCCCCATCAAACGCCATCACTTTTCCCCATCAAATGATGCCAGTTTTCCATGTCAGTAGACGCCAGTTTGCCCCATAGAATGCCGCCAGTTTGCCCCTTCCAAAGCCACCAGTCTTCCCCATCAAATGATGCCAGTTTGCCCCATCAAATGTCACCAGCCTTCCCCATCAAACGCCGCCAGTTTGCCCCATCAAATGCCTCCAGTTTTCCCCATCAAACGCCGCCAGTTTACCCCATCAAACGCCGCCTGTTTGCCCCATAAAATGCCGCCAGTTTGCCCTATCAAATGATGCCAGTTTGCCCCATCAAACACTGCCAGTTTGCCCCATCAAATGCCGCCAGTTTTCCCCATCAAATGATGCCAGTTTGCCCCATAAAACACAGCCAGTTTGCCCCATCAAATGCCACCAGTTTGCCCCATCAATAGCCGCCTGTTTGCTCCATCAAACCTTGCCAGTTTGCCCCATCAATAGCCGCCAGTTTGCTCCATCAAATTCCACCAGTTTGCCCCATCAAATGATGCCAGTTTTCCCCATCAAACACCGCCAGTTTGCCCCATCAAATGCCACCAGTCTTCCCCATCAAACACCGCCAGTTTGCCCCATCAAATGCCGACAGTTTGCCCCATCAAATGATGCCAGTTTGCCCCATCAAATGATGCCAGTTTTCCCCATCAAACGCCGCCAGTTTGCCCCATCAAATGCCACCAGTCTTCCCCATCAAACACCGCCAGTTTGCCCCATCAAATGCCGACAGTTTGCCCCATCAAATGCCACCAGTTTGCCCCATCAATAGCCACCAGTTTGCTCCGTCAAATGCCACCAGTTTGCCCCATCAATAGCCGCCAGTTTGCCCCATCAAATGATGCTAGTTTGCTTCACCAAATGCCTCCAGTTTTCCCCATCAAACACCGCCAGTTTGCCCCATCAAATGCTTTCAGTTTTCTCCATCAAATGCCGCCAGTTTGCCCCATCAAATGCCTCCAGTTTGCCCCATCAAATGCCTTCAGTTTTCTCCATCAAATGCCACCACTGTGTTCCATCAAACACCGCCAGTTTGCGCCATCAAATGCCTCCAGTTTTCCCCATCAAATGCTGCCAGTTTGCCCCATCAAATGCCGCCAGTTTGCCCCAGCAGTAGCAGCCAGTTTGCCCCCTCCCCCCCCGCACTTACCTTTCTCGGGTCAGCGCCGTCCTCCACGCTCCCTCTGGGTGGGCTGGGTGGGTCTCAGGGCGCAGTGCTCTGCCCCCCGAGCCCACCCTTTTTTAAGCCAATTAGAGCCTCAGGCTCTGATCATGTGCTTAAAAAAAAAAAAAAGCAATTTATGTGTCCAGCACCCTGCACGTAGACTAGGAGCCAGGGGCGCATGGATTAGGGGGGCGGCGCCCCTGCACCCGTTACAGACGGACCGCCACTCCTACTATCCTTTGATATCGGGCTGTCGATGTAGATATTGATTGGTGGCTACACTTTTAGAGGGTCGAGTCTGCTCTAATTTTTTTTTTTTTTTTTTAAATTCCAACCCCCCCCCCCCTTTCAACCCTCTCAGCCATTTACGCCGCGTGCAAGCAAAAAGAAATACAACGTATCTTACTTCATTATAAAGAATACATCCATCTCTCTCTTGTATCTCGGTGTTACGGCTAAATTGGAAATTTTCTGGGATTAGAATCTGGAGCAGTTTAGAGGGATGTTGGGGGGGGGATGGGGGGAGCCTATATAACGCCTAGTAGACCCGTAAGCCATTTTCTAGCTCCCCGCGTCTCCCATTTGATTGATGTTACAGACTGTGCGCGGCGTTTCAGCAGTTCTTTGCATTTTCTATAGGTTCCCAGGTGAAAAGCGATAAATTGCAGATAAGTGGCGGGGAGATGGTAATGGCTTAAGAGCTTTTTAGTGCATTAGCAGCATACTAATCAGAGACGTTTTGAAAATCAATGCGATACCTGCGTGTTGTGTGTTCCAGGCTGGGTTCGTAGGCCCCGGTGCCTTGCAGGGGGGGGGTGACACCGAAGCAAAATTACCAGGCCAATTTAATAAAAAGCGGCAAAATGTCAAAGCGATTGTAATAGACTTCTTAGAAGTGTCAGCCTCCGTGCGATCAGGGTAATTGGCGCTCTTTGCGATTTATCCTGTTTTCCTGCGAAGCCGAGAAGCTTCATGCCGCTGCCGGTGGCTACGCGATTCTGTCGGTTAGAGGCAGGGGTCACCGACCCGCTAGCCCTGTTAGTGGGCCTTGGGGACAGGAGTCGATGACCACTGGGTTATAGAGGATACCGCACTCGGTCTACTTGGACAGTTATGTTGGGGTTGCGTGATATACTATATTTCCAAAAGTTGGGGGTAGGGTTATGGTTAGTGTTAAGGTTAGCATTAGGTTTAGGGTTGAGGTTAGTGTTAAGGGTAGGGTTAGTGTTAAGGTCATCATTAGGATTAGGGTTGAGGTTAGTGTTAGGTGTAGGGTTAGTGTTAAGGTTAGCATTAGGGTTAGGGTTGAGGTTTATGCTAGGGGTAGGGTTAGTATTAAGGTTAGCATTAGGGTTAGGGTTGAGGTTTATGCTAGGGGTAGGGTTAGTATTAAGGTTAGCATTAGGGTTAGGGTTGAGGTTAGTGTTAAGGGTAGGGTTAGTGTTATGGTCATCATTAGGATTAGGGTTGAGGTTAGTGTTAGGTGTAGGGTTAGTGTTAGGTTCAGTATTAGGGTTGAGGTTAGTGTTAGGGGTAGGGTTAGGGTTAAGGTCAGCATTAGGATTAGGGTTGAGGTTAGTGTTAGGCGTAGGGTTAGTGTTAAGGTTAGCATTAGGGTTAGGGTTGAGGTTTATGTTAGGGGTAGGGTTAGTGTTAAGGTTAGCATTAGGGTTAGGGTTGAGGTTTATGTTAGGGGTAGGGTTAGTATTAAGGTTAGCATTAGGGTTAGGGTTGAGGTTAGTGTTAGGTGTAGGGTTAGTGTTAAGTTCAGTATTAGGGTTGAGGTTAGTGTTAGGGGTAGGGTTAGTGTTAAGGTCAGCATTAGGATTAGGGTTGAGGTTAGTGTTAGGCGTAGGGTTAGTGTTAAGGTTAGCATTAGGGTTAGGGTTGAGGTTAGTGTTAGGTGTAGGGTTAGTGTTAAGTTCAGTATTAGGGTTGAGGTTAGTGTTAGGGGTAGGGTTAGTGTTAAGTTCAGTATTAGGGTTAGGGTTGAGGTTAGTGTTAGGGGTAGGGTTAGTGTTAAGTTCAGTATTAGGGTTAGGGTTGAGGTTAGTGTTAAGGGTAGGGTTAGTTAAGTTAAGGTCATCATTAGGATTAAGGTTGAGGTTAGTGTTAGGCGTAGGGTTAGTGTTAAGGTTAGCATTAGGGTTAGGGTTGAGGTTAGTGTTAGGGGTAGGGTTAGTGTTAAGTTCAGTATTAGGGTTAGGGTTGAGGTTAGTGTTAAGGGTAGGGTTAGTATTAAGGTCATCATTAGGATTAAGGTTGAGGTTAGTGTTAGGCGTAGGGTTAGTGTTAAGGTCATCATTAGGATTAGGGTTGAGGTTAGTGTTATGCCGCGTACACACAATCATTTTTTGTGATGAAAAAAAACGAAGTTTTTCAAACTTCATTTTCCAAAATGACGTTGCATACACACCATCGTTTTTCTACAAAGCTCTAGCAAAGCGCGGTGACGTACACCACGTTCGACGGCACTCTTTTCCATTGAAGCTCCGTCTCATAACTTGCTTCTGAGCATGCGCGGGTTAAAAAACGTCGTTTTCAACATCGTTTTGCCCACACACCATCACTTTTTATGACACAAAAAACGACGTTTTGAAAAACGACACAAAAAATTCAAGCATGTTGGAATTTTTTTTGGGTCGTTTTTTTGAAGACAAAAAACAACGTTTTGCCCACACACCATCAATTTAAATTACGTTTTAAAAAACGTTGTTTTTTTTCATCGCAAAAAATGATCGCGTGTACGCGGCATTAGGGGTAGGGTTAGTGTTAAAATTAGCTTTAGGGTTAGGGTTGAGGTTAGTGTTAGGTGTAGGGTTAGTGTTAAGTTCAGTATTAGGGTTGAGGTTAGTGTTAGGGGTAGGGTTAGTGTTAAGGTCAGCATTAGGATTAGGGTTGAGGTTAGTGTTAGGCGTAGGGTTAGTGTTAAGGTTAGCATTAGGGTTATGGTTGAGGTTTATGTTAGGGGTAGGGTTAGTGTTAAGGTTAGCATTAGGGTTAGGGTTGAGATTAGTGTTAGGTGTAGGGTTAGTGTTAAGGTTAGCATTAGGGTTAGGGTTGAGATTAGTGTTAGGTGTAGGGTTAGTGTTAAGGTTAGCATTAGGTTAGGGTTGAGGTTTATGATAGGGGTAGGGTTAGTGTTAAGGTTAGCATTAGGGTAAGGGTAGAGGTTAGTGTTAGGTGTAGGGTTAGTGTTAAGTTCAGCATTAGGTTAGGGTTGAGGTTAGTGTTAAGGTCAGCATTAGGGTTAGGGTTGAGGTTAGTGTTAGGCGTAGGGTTAGTTTTTTAAGTTTAGCATTAGGGTAAGGTTTGAAGTTAGTGTTAGGGGTAGGGTTAGTGTTAAGGTCAGCATTAGGATTAGGGTTGAGGTTAGTGTTAAGGTCAGCATTAGGGTTAGGGTTGAGGTTAGTGTTAGGCGTAGGGTTAGTTTTAAGTTTAGCATTAGGGTTAGGGTTGAGGTTAGTGTTAGGGGTAGGGTTAGTTTTAAGTTTAGCATTAGGGTTAGGGTTGAGGTTAGTGTTAGGGGTAGGGTTAGTGTTAAGGTTAGCATTAGGGTTGAGGTTAGGGTTAGCATTAGGGTTAGTGTTGAGGTTAGTGTTAGGGGTAGGGTTAGTGTTAAGGTTTTCATTAGGGTTGAGGTTAGTGTTAGGCGTAGGGTTAGTGTTAAGGTTAACATTAGGTCTAGGGTTGAGGGTAGTGTTAGGAGTAGGGTTAGTGTTAAGTTTAGCATTAGGGTTAGAGTTCAGGTTAGTGTTAGTGTTAAGCTTAGCATTAGGGTTAGGGTTCAGGTTAGTGTTAGGGGTAGGGTTACGGTTAGTGTTAAGGTTAGCATGGGGGTTGATGTTGAAGTTAGTGTTAGGGGTAGGGTTAGTGTTAAGTTTAGGATTAGGGTTAGGGTTGAGGTTAGTTTTAGGGGTAGGTTAAATGATGAACTTTAGAAATGACTTGTGCCACATTTGACATTTCTTCAGGTCCAATATGACCACACAGAACAAGAAGAAATGTAGCTTAAAAAGAAATAAATCAAACCATGTATTTACCAGAATCCAGTCTAAGAAATATCTTTCCTTTATCAGCTTGAGCAATAAAAACACAGACTGGGGTCTGCAGGGGCACTGAGAGCCATAGACTAAGATCGAAAATGCCACATGCTGCCCCTCAGCTGGTGGGTTGGGGGCCCCTGGGCTCTATATTCCACTCAGCACGGCTCCTTGTTGGACTTGTTGGTGTCTTGTAGAAAACATGTATTAATATTTATAACAATGTTCCCTATAGCCACAAAAAAAAACCAAGACAAACCCACCTTTTATCACCGCGTCCCGGGTACATCGACGACAACTCATACCACTGACAGGGACCAGGAATATTCAGGAATATTTCATATTCTAAACCACAACAGATATGACAAAGTGCCCATCGGGGATCCAATTCTGCGATTGCATGGAGGGGGAGGGGGGTGGATTGGATTGTTGTTGACGTGTACATCTGTTTTTTTGTTTTGCTTGTTTGCGGTGATTAAATTACCAGCAATCAGGATATTTCATTATAAAATTATTTTATTAATTAATATATTAAAGTCTGCTGGTTGGAAAACAAGAAGTGCCAGTCAGTCTTTGCCTGGGCAAAGTGCCTTAAAGAAGTAGTAATACACTTTAAAATTTTAGCCATGTGATTGTCATTTTCTCCTCTCATTGGACTCGCATGAAAATAACTGTCATTTTTTTTTTTCTTAGTAAGGATCCTTACCCTGTTTTTTTTTTTTTTTTTTTTAGCATTTGGACCTCCTATTTGTAAAAAAAAAAAACCCACGATGAGATTTTTGCCCGTTAAGGAAAAGCACACGTAGTCAGGATTTATTTTTATTTTTTATTGAATGTGTGTGATTATAGGTGACACAGGCTGCATTAGAGAGTTGATTTATTTTATTGCTGGAAAAAAAAAACTGCTGCTTTGTGGGAGAATTAAGTGGACGGATATGCTAAACTAGTAATTCAGTAAATGTTTGACTGGAATCCGTTATTCTGAGAATTGTCCATTAATGTTTCGGATACTTTGTGACTGTTTATTGACATCCAAGTGCAAGAAAAATCTGCTAAGCTAAGGGCGAGTTTGGGGCCAGGCATGCCAAGTATCCAGCTGTAGAGATTTACTTTAAGGGTCAAAAGTTTGTCATCTGACCATTACACCTACTACATGACACCAGGGGTGTAGATAAGTGGGGGGGTCAGGGGGGTTCAAATCCGTTATTCTGAGAATTGTCCATTAATGTTTCAGATACTTTGTGACTGTTTATTGATATCCAAGTGCAAGAAAAAGCTGCTATGCAAAGGGCGACCTGGGGGCCAGGCATGCCAAGTATCCAGCTGTAGACATTTACTTTAAGGCTCAAAAGTTTGTAATCCAACCATTACACCTACTACATGACACCAGGGGTGTAGATAACTTGGGGGTCAGGGGGGTTCAAATTCATTATTCTGAGAATTGTCCATTAATGTTTTAGATACTTTGTGACTGTTTATTGATATCCAAGTGCAAGAAAAAGCTGCTAAGCTAATGGCAAGTTTGGGGCAAGGCATGCCAAGTATCCAGCTGTAATGATTTACTTTAGGTTCACAAGTTTGTCATCCGACCATTACACCCTACATGACACCAGGGGTGTAGATAAGGTGGGGGTCAGAGGGGTTCAAATCCGTTATTCTGAGAATTGTCCATTAATGTTTTGGATACTTTGTGACTGTTTATTGATATCCAAGTGCAAGAAAAAGCTGCTAAGCTAAGGGCAAGTTTGGGGGCCAGGCATGCCAAGTATCCAGCTGTAGAGATTTACTTTACTTTTAAAAGTTTGTCATCTGACCATTACACCTACTACATGGCACCAGGGGTGTAGATAAGGGGTGGGGTCAGGGGGGTTTAAACCCCCACACAGAGCATCCTATTGATATCCAAGTGCAAGAAAAAGCTACTAAGCTAAGGGCGAGTTGGGGGCCAGGCATGCCAAGTATCCAGCTGTAGACTTTAAAATGTTGTAATCCGACCATTCCACCTACTACATGACAAGCTCCGGACCAGGGGCGTAGATAATGGGGGATCAGGGGGTTTTAACTCTCAACAGAGCATCTTGGAAAAATGACCACACAGTGTCCCTGTTGTTTAGCCTCAGCATCAGCACAGTAGAAGCAATTCGAGTTTCGAAGTGCAGCCCCCCCTTCTATTGCGCCCAATCCCCTCAGTTTAATAAGGAGTCCCCCTGAAAAGCATGAAATTACTGGATTACGTTATTCTGAGAATTGTCCATTAATGTTGTAGATACTTTGTGACTGTTTATTGATATCCAAGTGCAAGAAAAAGCTGCTAAGCTAAGGGCGAGCTGGGGGCCAGGCATGCCAAGTAGCCTCAGCATCAGCACAGTAGAAGCAATCAGAGTTTCGGAGTGCAGCCCCCCCCTTCTATTGCGCCCAATTCCCTCAGTTTAATAAGGGGTCCCTATGAAATTACTGGATTACGTTATTCTGAGAATTGTCCATTAATGTTTCATATACTTTGTGACTGTTTATTGATATCCAAGTGCAAGAAAAAGCTGCTAAGCTAAGGGCGAGCTGGGGGCCAGGCATGCCAAGTATCTAGCTGTAGACATTTACTTTAGGGTCAAAAGTTTGTCATCCGACCATTACACCTACTACATTACACCAGGGGTGTAGATAAGGGGGGGTCAGGGGGGTTCAAACCTCCTACAGAGCATCCTGGCAAAATGCCCACACAGTATCCCTGTTGTTTAGCCTCAGCATAAGCACAGTAGAAGCAATCAGACTTTCGCAGTGCAGCCCCCCTTCTATTCTGCCCAATCCCCTCAGTTTAATAAGGGGTCCCAGTGAGGCATGCAATGGGCACAGTGAGGCTGCAGATGGGCAAGAATTCTTTTGCTCAAGTCATAATAACGTTTATCAATTTCTTTTTTTCCAGGTTGGGGTATCTGAGGAATCAAGTTGGAGATGGACTTGCTATCGGCGACCTACATTTTGGCGGTGTTTATAGCCTGTATCGTCTACGAGTCCGGCGCTCAGGAGAAGAATTATATCATACGCGAAGAACAGGGCGAAAACATATCGATTGGAAACTTGTTACGGGACCTAAACTTAACACTCGACCCCGACATAGCTCTCTCCACCCCTCTTCAGTTCAAATTGGTCTACAAGACCGGCGATGTCCCCTGGTGCGGGTCGAGGAGAACACCGGTGAGATTTTCACCACCTCCAACCGGATAGACCGGGAGAAGCTTTGCGCCGGGATATTTACGGAAAACAAGTGCTTTTATGAGGTGGAGGTCGCCGTTTTACCCGACGAGGTCTTCAGGCTGGTCAAGATCCGCTTTTTGATCGAAGACATCAACGACAATGCTCCACTTTTCCCCTCCACGGTCATTAACATCTCCATCCCGGAAAACACCGCCGTCAACTCTCGGTACTCGGTGCCATCCGCCATTGATCCGGATGTGGGCAAGAACGGAATTCAGAACTACGACCTGCTTAAGGTTGGTATTAATGGATTATGGGCATCACACGCGAACTTTTTGACTTTGTACAACTTTACCTTCCACTTGTTTTATATATTGAGAATCACAAAGGGAAGAATAACATAAAACGTATACATTTAAATTTCCAACACATATCACCAGTATAAAAAAATGGTAAAATAGGACTTAATCCCCAGCAAATGTATTCGGTCACCATGGTATCGTAAATTAATATTAATAATAAAAGGGAAAGTTATGAAATTATTTCTTCGGGGGATAAGATACTGTCTACTAGAATATAGAAAGGAAGAGGCTTAATGTTCTTATATCTTGGCTCTGATCATAAAGTCGAAGATATTGGCTTAGTCAGAAGTTACTGGATTATTTAACCAAAAGGACATTTTATTCTTTTTTTTTTTTTTTCGTTCTTCGTTTTTTGGTTAAAAAAGGGAAAGGATTAGAACATTTTATCCTAACGTCAACTGTCAATGGCATTGGAAGGGTTAGAGTCAAGGTTAGTATTAAGTCTAGCATTAGGGTTATGGTTAAGGATTCCCAATATCTAATGTCATTGGCGTTCATAGGTAGGGGCAAGGGGGGAAGTTGCCCCCCCGCCCGGGAAAGGTTTAGAAAATGTTATCCTCAAGTCAACTGTCAATGGCATTGGAAGGGTTAGGGTTATAGTCAAGGTTAGTGTTAAGTCTAGCATTAGGGTTATGGTTAAGGATCCCCAATATCTAATGTCATTGGCATCCATAGGTAGGGGCAAGGGGGGCAGTTGCAGGTTAGTGTTAAGTCTAGCATTAGGGTTATGGTTAAGGATCCCCAATATCTGATGTCATTGGCGTCCATAGGTAGGGGCAAGGAGGGGCAGTTGCCCCCCCGTCCGGGAAAGGTTTAGAAAATGTTATCCTCAAGTCAACTGTCAATGGCATTGGAAGGGTTAGGGTTATAGTCAAGGTTAGTGTTAAGTCTAGCATTAGGGTTATGGTTAAGGATCCCCAATATCTAATGTCATTGGCATCCATAGGTAGGGGCAAGGGGGGCAGTTGCAGGTTAGTGTTAAGTCTAGCATTAGGGTTATGGTTAAGGATCCCCAATATCTAATGTCATGGGCGTCCATAGGTAGGGGCGGGGGGGGGGCAGATGCCCCCCTAGAATCGTCAAGAAGGTGTTGAAGTTGCCAGCTGCATTTTCCGCCATGGCCACCGCTGACTTTTTTCTGAGTCAGCTGGCTGCTCTCTGTTCTGAAACATCTTATGTCCCTCCCTCACCCCCCGGCCCGATCATTGGATGAGATGGCTCGGCAGCTCGGCCGTTCCGCTGCTCCTCTTCAGTGATTGGCTGCCTGCCTGTGTACATGTTGTGTAGATCCGGCCGTTGCCCATGCCGCCCACTCAGTGCAGTGATGCCCCTCCCTGAAAAAAGTTCTGCGGACGCCCATGTCTAATGTCATGTTCCAGGCTTCTTGTTGTGTTTCTAGAATAGAAACCGAGGAAAACGATTACAACATTTGATCCTAAAGTCCACTGTTAATGGCATTGGAAGAGATGGTGCTAGGGCTATAGTTAGGGGTCAGTGTCAAGTCAAGAAGTAGTGACCTTTGGGAGTACATCCCTGCGGGGAGAGGCTGTGACCCTTGGGACTACATCCCTACGGGGAGACGTTGTAACCCTTGGGACTACATCCCTGCGGGGAGACGCTGTGACCCTTGGGACTACATCCCTGCGGGGAGATGCTGTGACCCTTGGGACTACATCCCTGTGGGGAGACGCTGTGACCCTTGGGACTACATCCCTACAGGGAGAGGCTGTGACCCTTGGGACTACATCCCTGCGGGGAGAGGCTGTGACCCTTGGGACTACATCCCCACGGGGAGACACTATGACCCTTGGGACTACATCCCTATGGGGAGATGCTGTAACCCTTGGGACTACATCCCTGTGGGGAGACGCTGTGACCCTTGGGACTACATCCCTACAGGGAGAGGCTGTGACCCTTGGGACTACATCCCTACGGGGAGACGCTGTAAACCTTGGGACTACATCCCTGCGGGGAGACGCTGTGACCCTTGGGACTACATCCCTGCTGGGAGACGCTGTGACCCTTGCGACACCCCCCCCCCCCTACATCCCCCCCACCCCCATGCGGGGAGACACTGTGACCCTTGGGACTACATCTCTGCTGGGAGACGCTGTGACCCTTGGGACTGCATCCCTGCGGGGAGACGCTGTGACCCTTGGGACTACATCCCTGCAGGGAGACGATGTGACCCTTGGGACTACCTTCCTGCGGGGAGACGCTGTGACTCTTGGGACTACCTTCCTGCGGGGAGACGCTGTGACTCTTGGGACTACATCCCTGTGGGGAGAAGCTGTGACCCCCCCCCCCCCCCCCCCCCCCAAAAACCCACCCCACACCCCCCACTACATCCCTGTGGGGAGACCGGCAGGGATGTAGTCCCAAGGGAGGGGGTGAGCACGCTGACTAACCCCGAGCCAGAACGGCTCCCCGCAGGGATGTAGTCCCAAGGGAGGGGATTAACCCCCAGCCAGAAAATGGGGTCACAAGAGTGTACAAACCACCCCCCCCCCACCCCACACCCCCAATGAAAACAGGGTTCAAGGCAATATAATTTAAGGATTTATCCAGGGAGATGTCCAGCACCCGAGATGGCTCAGCACAGAAAAGACATCGCCAGACACGGCAGCGTTTGCAGGTTCAGACCCGGGTCCTGTCACTTCCTGTACCTTTCTTGACTGAGCCAAACCCACCAACCCCCCCTCCTTCAAACCCCCCACCCCCCCACCCCCCCCCACGTCTCACATGCTTCCCCCCCCCCCCCCCCCAAACCACACCCCAGACACTGCAGCTTATATTGGGAGGGTTTCGGCAAAATGAGGCAGCGTTGCCAAAACCCCCCCCCCCCCCCCCCCCCCCCCCCAGAAAGCAGTGGGCGGGACTAAGGTGTGACAAGGTACCCCCCCCCCCCAGGCATGTGAATTAGTAGTGACTATGCTGATAGCCACACCCCCCCCCCCCCCCCCCCCCCCCCCCCCCCCCCAACATGTTGCATCCTGTTGTAGTGACAGCATACATGAGAGTGACAACCCTGCTCTGAATTCAGGAGCAGTGCAGCATTGTTGCCGCATCACCACAGGAAGTTACATTAGGTGGACTGAGCGAAATCTGCAATTGCTGATGCCCCCCCCCCCCCCACTTATAATTAGGTGCTGCACCCCCCCCCCCACCCCCATATATATATTTTTTTTTATAGGAAACCATATTTCTACTTTAATGATAATGTTCTTTTTTAATATTCCCGTTATTAGCCGGTACAGCAAGAGCTCTTACACTTGGAATAAATAAAATCTTTTTAATTGGCGTAACGAGATCTGAATATATTTTCCCTTTACAATTTTTCCCCCCCCCCCCCCCCCCCCCCCCCCACAATAAATGTGGCAGACTTGAAAAGCGTATTTTTTTTTTTTCCCCCCCCCCCCCACCCCCCACCACCACACCCCCACCCCCCCCCCCCACCCCCCCACCACCACCAAACCTCGAAGATGAGATATCGCCCCCGAAATTGACACCCGCTAGTTTGTCTTTGCTAATGGGAATCTCGTTGAGAATAAATGACTGGGCTGCAGATTTATTAGCATCATAAAAATAACTTTCTTTCCCCTCTTTTTAAATCAATGTGCCAGTGTTGTGTAAGAAACCATGACCCACATTTCAATTGGGCAACGCAGAGTCATTAGCAGCTGGTCTTGGGATATTGTAGCGATGAGTCACTGGCTATGCTTAATAGTCATGTTTGCGACTAATTACATCAACACATGCCCTTAAAATATTACATTTTGGGAGCTGGACCAAGGGTTCGAGAATGTACGCCAAATGAGTGTAGAATCTGCAGAATGGAAACTGTGAGAGAGCAGCTGGGGCAAAAACCCCCCCCCCCCCCCCCCCCCCCCCCCCCCCAACCCACCCCACTCCCCCCCCCCCCCCCCCAAACTCTCTCCCCCTGACTGTCCTCCTTGGCCTCTCAACCCCCCCCCCCCCCACCCCCCCCCCCCCCCCCCACCCCCCCCCCAACCCCCTTACCCCCCCCCCCAACTTCTCTCCCCCCTGACTGTCCTCCTTGGCCTCTCTTTCCTTCTCTCTCCCCTGACCCCCCCCCCCCCCCCCCCCAACCCACCCCCCCAACCCCCCCCCCCCCCCCCCTCCTTGGCCTCCCCCCCCCCCCCCCCCCAACCACCCCCCCCCCCCAACCCCCCCCCCCCCCCCCCCCTTTCCTTCTCTCTCCCCTGACTGTCCTCCTTGGCCTCTCTTTCTTTCTCTCTCCACCCACCCCCCCCCCAACCCCCCCCCCCCCCCCCCCCCCACTGTCCTCCTTGGCCTTTCTTTCCTTCTTTCTCCCCGATTGTCCTCCTTGGCCTCTCTTTCCTTCTCTCTCCCCGATTGTCCTCCTTGGCCTCTCTTTCCTTCTTTCTCCCCGATTGTCCCACCCCCCCCAACCCCCCCCCCACCCCCCCCCCCCCCCACCCCCCCCCCACCCCCCCCCCACCCCCCCCACCCACCCCCCACCCCCCCCCACCCCCCCCACCCACCCCCACCCCCCCCCCCCCCCCCCCCCCCCCCCCACCCCCCCCCCAACCCCCCCCCCCCCAACCCCCCCCACCCCCCCCCCCCCCCCCCCCCCACCACCCCCCAACCCCCCCCCCCCCCACCTTGGCCTCTCTTTCCTTCTCTCTCCCCTGACTGTCCTCCTTGGCCTCTCTTTCCTTCTCTCTCCCCGATTGTCCTCCTTGGCCCCCCCCCCCCCCACCCAACCCAACCCCACTCTTTCCTTCTCTCTCCCCCCTGACTGTCCTCCTTGGCCTCTCTTTCCTTCCCCCCCCCCCAACTCTCTCCCCTGACTGTCCCCCCCCCCCCCCCCCCCACCCCCCCCCACCCCCCACCCCCCCCCCCAACCACCCCCCCCCACCTTGGCCTCTCTTTCTTTCTCTCTCCACCCCCCAACAACCCCCCCCCCCCCCCCCTGACTGTCCTCCTTGGCCTTTCTTTCCTTCTTTCTCCCCGATTGTCCTCCTTGGCCTCTCTTTCCTTCTCTCTCCCCGATTGTCCTCCTTGGCCTCTCTTTCCCCCCCACCAACCCCCCCCCCACCTTTCTCCCCGATTGTCCTCCTTGGCCTCTCTTTCCTTCTCTCTCCCCGATTGTCCTACTTGGCCTCTCTTTCCTTCTCTCTCCCCGATTGTCCTCCTTGGCCTCTCTTTCCTTCTCTCTCCCATGACTGTCCTCTTAGCCTCTCTTTCCTTCTCTCTCCCCCTGATTGTCCTCCTTGGCCTCTCTTTCCTTCTTTCTCCCCGATTGTCCTCCTTGGCCTCTCTTTCCTTCTCTCTCCCCGATTGTCCTCCTTGGCCTCTTTTTCTTTCTTTCTCCCCGATTGTCCTCCTTGGCCTCTCTTTCCTTCCCTCTCCCCGATTGTCCTCCTTGGCCTCTGTTTCCTTCTCTCTCCCCTGACCCCCCCCCCACCCCCCCCCACCCACCCCCCCCCCACCAACCCCCCCTTGGCCTCTCTTTCCTTCTCTCTCCCCTTTGTCCTCCTTGACATCTCTTTCCTTCTCTCCCCCTGACTGTCCTCCTCTGCCCCCCCACCCCCCACCCCCCCACCCCCCCCCCCCCCCACCTCTCCCTTCTTCTCTCTTTTCTTCTCCCCTTCCTCTTTCTGTCCTCCTCTGATTTTCTTTATCTCCTTCCCTTTGCCACCCCCCACCCACCCCCCCCACCCCCCCCCCCTGTTTTTCTTTCCTTCTCTATCTCCTCTTTCCTCTTTGGCCTCTTTCTCTCCTTTCTATGCCCATCTCTTTCCTTCTCTGCCTCCGTCTCTTTGTCCTTTTATTCCTTTCTCTTTTTTTCTCCTTTCTTTCTCTCTTTTCTATGCCCATCTCTTTCCGCCTCCACCTCCGCCTCCGTCTCACCGTCTCTCATTCTCATTTCTCTCTTTTTTTTTCTCCTCTCTTTCTCTCCTTTCTACGCCCATCTCTTTCCTCCTCCGCCTCCATCTCTTCTTTTCATTGCTCTCTTTTTTCTCCTCTCTTTCTCTCCTTTCTATGCCCATCTCTTTCCGCCTCCGCCTCCGTCTCTCCGTCTCTCTTTCTCATTTCTATTTTCTCTTCTCTTTCTCTCCTTTCTATGCCCATCTCTTTCCGACCTCCGCCTCCGTCTCTCTTTCTCATTTCTCTCTCTCTCTTTTTCTCTCTCTCTTTCTCTCCTTTCTATGCCCATTCCTTTCTGCTTCCGCCTCCGTCTCTTTGTCTCTCGTTCTTATTTCTCTCTCTCTTTTCTCCTCTCTGTCTCTCCTTTCTATGACCATCTCCTTCCGCCTCTGCCTCTGTCTATGCGTCTCTCTTTCTCATTTCTCTTTCCTTTTTTCTCCTCTCTTTCTCTCCTTTCTATGCCCATCTCTTTCCGCCTCCGTCTCTCTTTCTCATTTCTCTCTCTCTCTCTTTTTCTCTTCTCTTTCTCTCCTTTCCACGCCCATCTCTTTCGTCTTCCGCCTCCATCTCTCCTTCTCATTTCTCTCTCTTTTCTCCTCTCTCTTTCTGACCTTCCTATGCCCATCTCTTTCCCCCTCAGCCTCTGTCTCTCCTTCTAATTTCTCACTCTTTTTACTTCTCTTTCTCTCCTTTTTTTGCCCATCTCTTTCCTCCTCTCCTTCTCATTTCTCTCTCTTTTCTCCTCTCCTTCTCTCCTTTCTATGCCCATCCCTTTCTGCCTGCGCCTCCGTCTCTCTTTCTCACTTCTCTCTCTCTCTTTTCTACTCTCTTTCTCTCCTTCCTATGCCCATCTATTTCCCCCTCAGCCTCTGTCTCTCCTCATTTCTCTCTCTTTTTTTCTTCCTTTCTTTGCCCATTTCTTTCCTCCTCCGCCTCCGTCTCTTCGCCTCTCTTTCTCATTTCTCTCTCTCTCTTTTCTCCTCTCTTTCTCTCCTTTCTAATGGCCATCTCTTTCCTCCTCCGCCTCCGTCTCTCCTAATTTCTCTCTTTTATCTCCTTTTTTTCTCTCTTTTCTACGCCCATCTCTTTCCCCGTCTGCCTCCATCTCTCCTTCTCTCCTCCTCTGCCTTTGCTTGTCTCCTCTGCCTCTCTCTCTCTTCCTCTGCCTCTCTCTCTCTTCCTCTGCCTTTGCTTCTCTCCTCTGCCTCCTTCACTCTTCTTCTTCTGCTTATTCCTCCCTCTCTCTCTCTTCTCCTTCATTTTCTCTATCTTCTTTTTCTTTCCTATCTATTATAAATGAACGATGGGTGATCTGGCCGGGGGATGGGTCACGTTATTCCAACAAATTGAACATGAAATTAAGAAAGATGTAATAAATCCCCATTACTTTTGGATTGTTGGCCTTCGTTGTTTCCTGCTGACGATGAGTCTCGTTAGTCTGTTTTGCTGCATGTAGAGTATGCAGGTGTTTATACATTATTTATTCTTTCCTCTCTCTAAGTTATTTTTTTTTATATATATTTTTTTCATACTGTGTCTAATGATGCGCTTGGCTCGGCTCGGCTCGGCCACATCCCATCCTGCTAGGCCAAGGGCACAATCGTTGCCCCAAGACTTGTGTAGACTTTGCCTTAATGTGACTTCTCACCAGGTTTTTTATCACAGTGGTGGCTTCAGATCGAGAAGCCGGGGGATGTCTGAAGACGATGAAAGAGAATATTTGATATGTTATCCATGCCGCAGTGCTTGGGAGGGGGAGGGGGGCGCTTTTTTTGTGTTGTTTTCTAGCTGTGTCCCTTTTATTATTTGTGATGAATCACCAGCCGAGTTCAGATCTCAACTTTCACATTTTGTTTCAGCTCGGCCTTCAGTCTTTTGTATAGATAAAGGGCAAGTTCACTGTAAGGAATGTTCACAGTAGAGGTTGAAAATGCCACAGTTGAGCCGCATTTATACTCCCCTCCCCAACTGACCCCTCTTTAGTTGCAGAGGCAGCGGCTGGGGGTTGTACACATGTCACAGCACGATTCCTCCCACTGATACCAATGATGGGACACTATTCCTCCCACTGATACCAATGTTGGGGCACTATTCCTCCCACTGACACCAATGATGGGACACTATTCCTCCCACTGATACCAATGATGGGACACTATTCCTCCCACTGATACCAATGTTGGGGCACTATTCCTCCCACTGATACCAATGATGGGACACTATTCCTTCCATTGATACCAATGTTGGGGCACTATTCCTCCCACTGATACCAATGATGGGACACTATTCATCCCACTGATACCAATAATGGGACACTATTCCTCCCACTGATACCAATGATGGGACACTATTCCTCCCACTGACACCAACGATGTAGAATTATTCCTTCCACTGATACCAATGATGGGACACTATACCTCCCATTTATACCAACGATGGGCTGCTATTCCTCCCATTGACAACAATGATGGGGTACCATTATTCCCACTGATAACAACAATGGGGCACTATTCCTCTCACTGATACCAATGATGGGGCACTATTCCTCCCACTGATACCAATGATGGGACACAATTCCTTCCACTGACACCAATGATGGGGCACCATTCCTCCCACTGATACCAATGATGGGACACTATTTCTCCCACTGATACCAATGATTGGACACTATTCCTCCCATTTATACCAACGATGGGCTGCTATTCCTCCCATTGACAACAATGATGGGGCACTATTATTCCCACTGATAACAACAATGGGGCACTATTCCTCTCACTGACACCAATGATGGGGCACTATTCCTCCCACTGATACCAATGATGGGACACTATTTCTCCCACTGATACCAATGATTGGACACAATTTCTTCCACTGACACCAATGATGGGGCACTATTCCTCCCACTGATACCAATGATGGGACACTATTCCTCCCACTGATACCAGTGATCGGACACTATTCCTCCCACTGACACCAATGATGGGGCATCGTTAACTCCCATTGATGCCAGGGTATTTTCTACTTGCACTGTCCACACAGTCCGGACCCTTCAAAGTCTGAAGGACAGTAAACTGACCCTCTATATATAAAGTTTGAAGGCCCCGGGTTGTAATCTATAATACGTGTGAACGAGGCCTTACCCTTTTCATGTCCTTTAGCCAACCTCAATATACACGCAATCTGTTCCCAATCTCATTGCCCTTTGTAGATTTTTAGACACCTATATTTTAGCAGGTGCAGCTCAGCATTTAATCAGACGTATATTTCGTTTTTTGAAAAGGACAAAAAAAAGCACAAAGAGCACCCGTCTTTATTTTTTCCCGCCTCTCGCGGCGCGCAAAACAATGGCTTCCTGAAGACGCGAGAAGCGTTCCAGCAGCTGCCGCAGGAAAACGTTTTGGCACCTGCACAACGGGAAAAAGTCTTCGCCAAACGATTTCATCCCGTGGAAAGCGACCCGCAAAGAAAGCCCCCCCCCCTCCCGAACTCAATTTAGGAGAGCTTTAATGCCTTTGCTGGAACAGCTGGGATGCTGTAAAGTTTAGTGATCACCGTAATAAAAAAAAAGTAGAGCTGTCGGGAATTAACGATCCATTAGCAAATGTCTTATTCGGAATTGTTTAAAAATTGTTTAAAAAAGAAAAAAAAAAAGAAAGCTGTCGGCGGTTGGAGGTGATATTCCCTGCCCGGGGCCCGCCTCACGTTTAAACTTAGTTTTATTGTATCAGAGTCGTGAAAAATCAGTCGCAAGAGAGCGGAGTCAATGGGCCGTGTCAAGCTGGCCGCCCGTCACCCGTTATGAAAAGTTCTGAGACGTTTGAAAATGAAAAATGATATACGGCACCAGAAATATGGAGGGAATAAAGACGGGTCATCAGCGGACACAGGCTCAGTCCATAGCAAAGCATTTAAATCCTCCCTCCGGCCTTCCTTTCGGGTCTTGCCCAGTTGTACCGGGTGCTCTCCTGGACTGAAATGGCTTCCTCTGATTTCACTGCACACAGAAGCTGCGGCAAATCAGAGCCCCGGCCCATTTCCTGGCTGGAGGTTGAGCAGCATCACCTAGCCCCAGTGGTGGCTGGTGGTATATTTTTTCGAAGGGGCAGCAAACAGTGCACAGCCTCCTCCCCCAGGTTGGTCACCCTCAACACTTACCCCGGGCAGTGGTTCCCTCTGGGAGAAGGGTGGCCTGCTTCCCCTGTGTCTGCTCCTCGGCATCGAGGCAATGTCCTCCCCGTATGTCTCCTACTTGGCATCTCAGCGGTGTCCTCCCCGGGTGTGCATCTCCTCCCTTCTCCTCCTTGGCCAATAGGGTAGCTTCTCCTTTCGGCCAATCGGGAAACAGGTCTCAGAGAAATGGATTGATTTAGGTAGGTAGAAGAAGGAAGGAAGGAGAGGAAAGGAAGGGAAGGCGAAGTGAAAGGAAGGGAAAGAACGGGAAGGACTGAAGCAGATGGAGGATGAAATAAAATAAGAAAGAATAGGAAGGACGAAGAGGTAGGAGAATAAGGAAGGAAAGAAGATGGGAAGGATCAGGGATGGAAGAAAGGAAGGAATGAACAAATTAAGGAAGGAAAGAAGAAAGCAAGTTGAGAAAGCACAAAAGACAGGAAGAAAAAAAAAAGGGGAGGGTGGGAGGAAGGAAGAAAAGATAAATGGATGGAAGCAAGGAGGGTGGGAGAGGAAGGAAAGGAAGGAAGTAGGGAGGCAGGTTGAGGACCATAAAAGAAAAGATGGAAGAATAGAAGGAAGGAGGAAGAGGCAGGAGTAGAGGAAATGAAAGAAGGAGCAGAAGGAAAGAAGAAAGGAAGAAAGCAAGTTGAGAAAGGACAAAAGACAGGAAGAAAAGATAAATGGATGGTTTGAAGTAGGTGAAGAAAGGAACAAGGGTGGAGGGAGAGGGAGGAAAGGAAGTACTGAGGTTGAGGACAATGAAAGAAAAGATGGAAGAATAGAAGGAAGAGGCAGGAAAAGAAGGAAGGAAAGAAGATTGGAAGAATCAGGAAAGGGCTGAGACAGGTTGAAGAAAATGAAAGAAAAGAAGGACAACGAGGAAGAAAGAAGACAAAGGAGATAGGAGGTAGGAGACAAAGGAAGTAGGGACCAGAATGGGGAAAGGAAGTAAGAAAGAACTGAGGCAGATAGAGGAAAAGGGGACTTAAGGCAGGAAGGAAAGAGGATACGGAAGTAAAGAAGAAATGAATTAGCGGAAGTAAGGGAGAGTAGGAGAAAGGAATGAAGGATGGACAAATAGAATGGACTGACGTAGGTTGGGGATGGAAGGCAGGGCTGAGGCAGGTTGAGGATGATGAAAGAAAACATAGAAGAATAGAAGGAATGAGGAAGAGGCAGGAGAAGAAGGAAGGAAGGAAGGCGGGAAGGATCAGCAAAGGAAGGAGGGAAGGGCTGAGGCAGGTTGAGGATGATGAAAGAAAACATAGAAGAATAGAAGGAAGGAGGAAGAGGCAGGAGGAGAGGGAAGGAAAAAGGTGGGAAGGGTCAGGAAAGGAAGAAATGAACAAAAGGAACAAATGAAGGAGGGAAGGAATAAAATACAAAGCAAGTCCAGAAAGGACAAAAGACAGAAATAAAAATAAGGGAGGGAGAGAGGAAGGAAGGAAGAAAAGATAAATAGATGGACTGAGGTAGGTGAAGGAAGGAAAGAGGGAGGGAAAGCGAGGAAAGGAAGTACTGAGGCAGGTTGAGGACAATGAAAGAAAAGATGGAAAAATAGAAGGAAGGAGGAAGAGGCAGGAGAAGAAGGAAGGAAAGAAGATTGGAAGGATCAGGGAAGGGCTGAGGCAGGTTGAAGAAAATGGAAGAAAAGAAGGACAACAAGGAAGAAAGAAGAGGAAGGAGCCAAAAGAAGTAGGGACCAGAATGGGGAAAGGAAGTAAGAAAGAACTGATGCAGATAGAGGAAAAAAGGACTTAAGGCAGGAAGGAAAGAGGAGAAGGAAGAAAAAAAGGAATGACTTAGCAGAAGGAAGGGAGGGTGGGAGAAAGGAATGAAGGATGGATGAATGAAATCGACTGAGGTAGGTTGGGGACGGAAGGAAAGGCTGAGGCAGGTTGAGGACGATGAAAGAAAACATAGAAGAATAGAAGGAAGGAGGAAGAGGCAGGAGAAGAGGGAAGGAAAGAAGGTAGAAAGGATCAGGGAAGGAAGGAAGGAAGGAAGAAAAGAAGAAAGGAAGGAAGGAAGGAAGGAAGGAAGGAAGGAAGGAAGGAAGGAAGGAAGGAAGGAAGGAAGGAAGGAAGGAAGGGCTGAGGCAGGTTGACGACGATGAAAGAAAACATAGAAGAATAGAAGGAAGGAGGAAGAGGCAGGAGAAGAGGGAAGGAAAGAAGTTGGGTAGGAAGGAAGGAAGGAAGGAAGGAAGGAAGGAAGGAAGGAAGGAAGGAAGAAGAAAGGGCTGAGGCAGGTTGAAGAAAATGAAAGAAAAGAAAGACAACAAGTAAGCAAGAAGAGGAAGGAGACGAAGGAAAGAGGGAGCAGAATGGGGAAAGGAAGTAAGAAAGAACTGAGGCAGATAGAGGAAAAAAGGACATAAGGCAGGAAGGAAGGAGGGGGAAGAAAGAAAAGAAGGAAGGAATTAGTAGACGGAAGGGAGGGTGGGAGAAAGGAATGAAGGATGGACGAAGGAAATGGACTGAGGGAGGTTGGTGAAGGATATAAGGAACAAAGGAAGGAAGGACAGAAGGAAGGAAGGGAGGAAGTAAATAGGGGAGTCTTAGTTTCCTCACTTTTATATATACAGTATAACTTAAGTTAAGTTAAAAAAAAGGACCCTGGTATTTGGTAAGAAGAAAGGTAGGAATGAATGTTTCTAAGGGTTCCAAGGAAGAGGGAGGGGGAAGGGAGGGGGGCATATTCCTCTCTGATATATATATGTTGCATTCGGAGATCAGCGTGATTTTAGGATCTTCTCCAGCCCCAACTTGTAGGCCTCCAATCAGAGGTGACCTGAGTGCTTTGATCCATCCGGATCCCCTCCTCCACCTTTATTCGGGGGTGTTTTTGGAAATGCCCCGATGAGCCCCCTTTTTTTTGATAAAAGTCTCCTCCCGTTTTATGATCCTCTCGCCCTTTCAGCGGAATCTTCTTTGTCCGGGAGCCTCGCTGTTTTGCCGTTTTTTTTTTATCTGTACATTTCTGACACGCGATTGTCTCGGGACGCCGGGCGCATTCCAGGCTTTGATGATTTCCTTTCTTTTGTGCGCTGTTCCTATTTTATTATTTTATTTTATATTTTTTGAGTTTATTAGGAGGAAGGCAAAAAAAAACCCCCAGAGAGCTTCCAGTGACTTCTAACAGGTTGGGTTTAGCCGCTGTTTGCGGCGCGGCGTGCAGGCCGCCATGCCCGGATATTATTAGAGAGTGCGTTTTGGATACTTAGAAAGACGCGGCGTTTGATGAGGAGGAGAGCGGCGCTGATAAGTAGTGACAGGCGATAAGTAACGGTAACAAGTATTGTCCTCCACATCCAATTTGTGACTCCACTTTGTGTCACAATCGATCATCTTCCTCTTCTGGATAAGTAGGTCACCTGGAGACATCACCTTCCCACCGACCAACCGAGAGACAGACAGACAGACAGAGAGACAGACAGAGAAAAATAGAGAGAGAGAGAGAGAGACAGACAGAGAGACAGACAGACAGAGAGACAGAGAGACAGACAGACAGAGAGACAGACAGACAGAGAGACAGAGAGACAGACAGAGAGACAGAGAGAGAGACCGAGAGACAGACAGAGAGACAGACAGAGAGACAGACAGAGAGACAGACAGACAGAGAGAAAGACAGAGAGACAGACAAACAGAGAGACAGACAGACTGCACACCTAGAGGAAGAGGCAGCGACACAATGTAATAATAGTACACAGCGTTGGAGACAAGAGTGTAAGCTCTTCTGGTACAGAGACTGATGTGATTGACTCAGTGTTCCCTGTACAGCACTGCGGTATATGTCAGAGCTATATACTGTAAATACATAATAATAATAATAGTGTGTGACTGTGGGTGGAGGGGGCATTAGAGTGTAAGCTCCTCTGGTACAGAGACTGATGTGACTGTGTGGCTATGGGGGACATTAGAGTGTAAGCTTCTGTGGTACATAGACTGATGTGACTGGCCCAGTGTTCTCTGTACAGCACTGTGGTACATGTCAGAGCTATATAAATGTATAATAATAATAGTGTTTGACTATGGGGGAACATTAGAGTGTGAGCTTATAAACATTAAGAGATACAAAGTAACAGTGTTTATAAACTTTGAGCAGACAGGAGAAAGAGAGATACAAAGTAACATTGTTTTTTTTTTTTAGATAGAGAGATACAAAGTAACATTGTTTTTTTTTTTTAGATAGAGAGATACAAAGTAACATTGTTTGTAAACATTGATCGGATGGAGATAGAGAGATACAAAGTAACATTGTTTATAAACATTGATCAGACAGGAGAAAGAGAGATACAAAGTAACATTGTTTTTTTTTTTTTTACTTTTGGTATAATGGTTTGTCTCATCTATGTATGTAAACTGACACCTGGAAGAGAATGTGTTCTTTTGAAAAACAACAGCGGTACTGGCTGGATCACCAGATAAAAAAAAAAATTAAAACAAAAGCAGCTGTCACATGTAATGCCGCGTACACACGATCATTTTTCGGGTTGTAATAAACTATTATTTTTAAAAAATGTCATTAAAAACGATCGTATGCTCTATTTTTTAACGTTGTCGTTTTTCAGGTTGTAAAAAATGGTCGTGTGTGGGCTTTAACGATGTGAAAAACCCGCGCATGCTCAGAAGCAAGTTATGAGACGGGGGCGCTCGTTCTGGTAAAACTAGCCTTCGGAATGGAGATCGCACATTTTTTTTTACGCTGTAACGGACAGAAAAGAAAAGCGCAAATCGTCTTTTACTAACTAGGAATCAGCAAAAGCAGCCCAACGGGGGGTCACCATCCGCATGGAACTTCCCCTTTATAGTGCTGTCTTGTACGTCACCGCGCTTTGCCAGAGCATTTTTTTTTTTCACGATCGTGTGTAGGCAAGGCCGTTTTAATGATGAAGTTAAAAAAAACGTTGTTTTTTCTAGAGCCTGAAAAATGTTGTTTTTTACAATCCGAAAAATGATCATGTGTACGCGGCATTAGAACTGCTAAGCTGCGACATAATGAATATTTCCCATTGGGTTCCGTACGGTTTCCAGCCCTGCGCCCAGCCGATCCATCGCCATTCGCATGCCGGGAATTCGGAGCGTCCTATAGTTTTCTGCATCTACATCGATACTTTGTATTCTCATAGATTTAATTTCTTCTCCTTGTAGCAGAAAAACCCGATTTGTACTCTTTTTTTTTTTATTCATTTTTTTTTTTTGCATGACTTAAAATAGACGTGTTTATAAAGTGTGACACATCAAGGCCTCTGTCACATGCTGTTATCATGTCAATCAGACGAGATCTCCCATCATCCTCAGCGGCACTTTATTATTGGAGGAGCTTTCGGTTTTACACCTTCCATAGGGAGTCCGAGGAAGATGCTTTGTTCCTTATATATGTGGGGGGGGCTCATTAACCCCGCGATATTCTGGGTGACGCCATATGTCGCAGGAGGAGCGAGGTGTTAATTGATGCAAGGCTTATGGTGAGAACTGGATATTAACTAAGACATATATATATATATATATATAAATATAGATAGATAGATAGATAGAGAGAGAGAGAGAGAGAGATAGACAGACAGGCAGACAGACACATAGAGAGAGAGAGAGAGAGAGAGAGAGAGAGAGAGAGAGAGAGATAGATAGATAGATAGATATAGATAGATAGATAGATAGATAGATAGATAGATAGATAGATAGATATTAGAGAGATAGAGAGATAGATAGATAGATAGATAGATAGATAGATAGATAGATAGACAGACAGACAGACAGACAGACAGACAGACAGACAGAGAGAGAGAGATAGATAGATAGATAGATAGATAGATAGATAGATAGATAGATAAAGATAGATAAAGATAGATAGATAGATAGATAGATAGATAGATAGATAGATAGATAGATAGATAGATAAAGAGAGAGAGAGATAGATAGATAAATAGATAGATAGATAGATAGATAGATAAATAGATAAATAGATAAATAGATAAATAGATAGATAAATAGATAAAGAGAGATAGATAGATAGATAGATAGATAAAGAGAGAGAGAGATAGATAGATAGATAGATAGATAGATAGATAGATAGATAGATAGATAGGCCAGATTCAGGTAGATGAGAGTATCTTTCCTCTGGAGTAACGCTTCTCATTTACGTTACTCTGAAGACCCTTTCAGCGCAAGTCCTGTAATTCACATAGCAGTTGCGCGTAAACTTGCGCCAGAGTAACGATAATGCGCTGGCGTAACCCGACGCAAGTGGAAGTGGGTGTGATCATATGTAAATGATGGGCGGAGCCCAGTGCAGAGGCTTACGTTCAGCGCATCAACCACGGAGCATGCGCAGTGAGTGAGGCTCCACTCGCCCCCTTTGTGCGCATGCTCACAACTTCCGTCGGCACCACTGCACAGGAAACGTCAGCGCAATGCCTTCCGTTGGGCGTTTAAATGCGCCCGTAGAAGCGCCATTCCGGCACTAAAGTATATCCTGCTCCCCCTCCCCGCAGTGATGTTACTCTTGTTCTGAGATGGCTGCTCCCGTTCCCCGCAAACACACAGGAGAAAGCTGAACTTTAATGGCCAGGAGCTGTCAGCCATCATCTCGGCTATGGAGACCTATGATGTCTTCCTCCATGGCTGTAAAATTTGACAGACAAGCATGGACAGAGGTGTTGTCCTGCAAGTGGGGGTGCTCAGCTAGCTCTTATCGTCGGTAACGCTGCTGTAGCTGCTCTCCTGCTGACCTGTGGCCATCTGGAGTAAAGATAAAGCAGCCTTTTGTAGAAATAACTTTGCGCCGGACGGACGAGATACGCGCGGCGCATGTAGCCAGCGTATGGTGCTAATCCGTTCGTGAATTGGGAAAAATCCCTCATTTGCATATTTGCAGGGGAAATCAATGGGCGCGACTGAAGCGCCCAGCGAAAATAAGCGCTGACGATACTCTGGCGTCGGAACGTTCCGCCGGTCGCAAATGACCCGTTATTGGGCGCATCTAGTTTGGTGGGTACGGGCACATAGAAACGTCGGCGCATCAGCACAGTTACGCGGCGCATATCCAAATACTCCAGCGCAAGTGTTCGTGAATCTGGCCCATAGATAGATAGATCTACATATATATATATATATATATATATATATATATATATAGATCTATATCTATAGATCTATATATCACTGCTTGGACTCAAGCAGTGGCGGCCTGTCTGTTAGGGGCTAAAGGGGCACTGCCCCCCTAATCCATGCGCCCATAATTTACATGCAGGGCACCGGACGCATGTGATTAGATCCTGACGTTCTAATTGACTTAAAAAAAAGGGTGGGCACGGAGCGCAGAGAAATGTGCCCTGACACCACCCAGTTGTGTGACAATAGCAAATGTGTATTCGCTATTGTCTTCCTGATTCTCCTCCCAGCCAATCAGAAAGTTGGTCCTGAGCCCCGATTGGCCAGGGAGTCTCAGGACCCACTTCCTGTGCGGCCGGGAGGAGAAGCCCATTAGGGGCTACAAGGGCATCGCCCCCCTATTCCATGTGCCCGGCCCATAACCTACATGCAGGGCACTGGGCGTATGATTTTTATGTATTTTATTAAGCATGTGATTAGATCCTGATGCTCTAATTGGCTTAAAAAAAGGGTGTGCACGGGGCGCAGAGAAATGTGCCCTGACACCACCCAGTTGTGTGACAATAGCAAATGAGTATTCGCTATTGTCTTTCTGAATCTCCTCCCAGTCAGTCAGGAAGCTGGTCCTGAGCCCCGATTGGCCAGGGAGTCTCAGGACCCACTTCCTGTGCGGCCAGGAGAAACCCATTAGGGGCTACAAGGGGGGGGATCCCCCTATTCCATGTGCCCGGCCCATAACCTACATGCAGGGCACCGGACGGCTGGGAGGAGAAGCCCTGACTCTTCCCTCGTCAAGCTCATCCCCTATAAAGGGGGGGGGGGGTGTTGGTATCACGAGTAAGGGGAAATTTTTTTGCTGCCCCCCAAAATATTGAGCACCAGGCGCCACTGGACGCAAGTAATACTCTTAAGGGTTCACCTTTAATTTCCTGAGGGCCCATCTTGTTTGTTGGAATATGGCGTGTTTTACCTCCGTATCGAACGTCTCCGGCGCAGTGGAATTCTGCAGGGCTCTGCTTTTTGCCGCTCCTCATTCTTCTCGGCTCCCTTCCCACTGGAAATTTTTAAGCCGAGTGAGCCGGAGCGCCGTGATTGCCAATTATATCCCTTTTGCATACGTAAAAAAAAAAATTCTCCTAAAACAAATATTGAAAACTACACACATCGGCGGCGAGCTTTGATTTCCAATGTGGCGGCCAATTTACTCGCAAGCCAAAATCAATTAATCCCATTCAGAAGTTTCCCGACAAAGAAAAGCCAGCGAGAGAGGGAAAAGTTAATCAGAGGAGGCGGCACAAAGGGATTCGGCGTTTAGGACCGTTTACTGTACTTCTGAGAGACCGTGGAGGGGGGGGGGGGGGGGGAGACGTTCTGATAATTCTGTTTTGTAAACTAAAACTGCGCTTACAAAATTCGAAGGCAAAATACAGCGAAATATGGCGACTTACACCATGGAAGCAAAAATATCGGGGCTGGGGAACCTGGAAAACGATCGATAAAGTAATGCACAGCGCCGTCTGCTGGGCAAATAAGTGTAGGAACTCACCCTTCCTACCTCTGAGCAACCTCTGAGCACCTTCCCTTGTCTCCACCCCCTTCCTACGTCTGAGCACCTTCCCTTGTCTCCGCCCCCCTACCTACCTCTGAGCACCTTCCCTTGTCTCCACCCCCTTCCTGCCTCTGAGCACCTTCACTTGTCTCCACCCCCTTCCTACGTCTGAGCACCTTCCCTTGTCTCTGCCCCCTATTTACCTCTGAGCACCCTCACTTGTCTCCGACCCCTACTTACCTATGAGCACCTTCCCTTGTTTCCCCCCTTGCCCCCTACTTACCTCTGAAAACCTTCCCTTGTCTCTGCCCCCTACCTACCTGTGAGTACCTTCCCTTGTTTTCGCCCCCTACCAACCTCTGAGCACCTTCCCTTGTCTCTGCCCCCTACCCCCTTACCTCTAAGCGCCACCCCTGGTCTCTGACCCCCTACCTTCCTCTGAGCACCATCCCTTGTGTCTGACCCCCTACCTACCTCTGAGCACCATCCCTTGTGTCTGACCCCCTACCTACCTCTGAGAACCTTCCCTTGTCTCTGCCCTCAATCAACCTCTGAGCTCTGAACTTTCCTTGTCTCTGCCCCCTAATGACCTCCCCTGTTCCCGCCCCTACCTTTGAGCACCTCCCTTGTCTCTTCCCCCTACCTCTACACTCTGAGCACCTTCCCTTGTCTCCACCCCCTACCTACCTCTAAGCACCTTCCCTTGTCTCCACCCTCTACCTACCTACCTCTGAGCACCTTCCCTTGTCTCCACCCCCTACCTACCTCTGAGCACCTTTCATTGTCTCCTTCCCCCATCTACCCATGAGCACACTCATTTGTCTCCACCCCTACTTACCTCTAAGCACCCTCCCCTGTCCCCGCCCCCTACCTCTGAGCACCATCCCTTGTCTCCATCCCCTACCTTTCTCTGGGCATCCTCCTCTGTCTCTAACCCCCACCTCTGAGCACCTTCCCTTGTCTCTGCCCCCTACCCACCTCTGAGCACCTTCCCCCTGTCTCTGCCCCTACCTACCTTTGAGCAACCTCCCTTGTCTCCATCCCCTACCTACCTCTGGGCATCCTCCTTTGTCTCCAACCCCCACCTCTAAACACCTTCCCTTGTCTCCATGCCCTACCTACCTATGGGCTTCCTCCTTTGTCTCCAACCCCCATCTCTGAGCACCTTCCTTTGTCTCTGCCCCCTACCCACCTCTAAGCACCTTACATTGTCTCCATCCCCTACCTACCTCTGAGCACCCTTCCTTGTCTCCACCCCCTACCTCTGAGCACCAACCCTTGTCTCCACCCCCTACCTCTGGGCACCAACCCTTGTCTCCACCCCCTACCTCTGAGCACCATCCCATATCTCGTCCCCTACCTACCTTTTGTCAGTCACTCACTGACCGGGCTGCCCAACGCACCAAAAATCCATATTTTGGCATTGAGCCATAACGACGCATACTTTGCCGCGTTCCGTCGCCTTTTTCTAAAAACGCATGTGGAAATTCCCAGATCTGCCGGCATTTTTCGAGCGACCCTACGTGCACGCAACCCGTCATACCTTAAAGACCTTGCAGTGGACTGGCACTATTTCCGCGGTAATCAGCCTGTAAGTGTTATATCGCCGGATTTTTAAATAGGTCAGCGAAAGCCTGTGGGGTGTTCTGATCGATGGCCAGGAACTGTCAACAAAAGGCTTGTTCCACCTGTAAAGAGCTCCCTGTTAGCGCCGGATGACCGCCGCGCCGTGAAAATTATGGAGTATGACATTAATGTGATTAAGTAACTTCCAACGGTGTCACCGGCGCTCATCGGGAAAAGGACGCAGATAAGAGCCGTCCGGCCTGCTAATAAGGAGGATTTAACTTGTCCGGGGAGTTTGTCAGAGATTTGGCAAATCATTGTACCGAAAAAAAATATATGGAAAATATGAAATGTCGTCTCCGTCCGACGTGAAGCCTTGAGGTGCCTTTCGGGACTTTGGGGGGCGACATCCTACCTGACGAGGCGTCTCTGTTCTTCACTATCGCTTTTTCCGAAATACCGGCGGTCCGCCAAAAGGGGAACCGAAATCTGGAGGATTGTTCATAGAACTAATATAAGTGGGGGGGGGGGAGGGGACATTAGAGTGTAAGCTCCTCTGGTACAGAGACTGATGTGACTGTGGGGGGGAGGGGGCATTAGAGTGTAAGCTCCTCTGGCACAGAGACTAATGTGACTGTGGGGGGGCATTAGAGTGTAAGATCCTCTGTACAGAGACTGATGAGGGGGGGGCATTAGAGTGTAAGATCCTCTGGCACAGAGACTAATGTGACTGTGGGGGGGCATTAGAGTGTAAGATCCTCTGTACAGAGACTGATGTGACTGTGGTGGAGGGGACATTAGAGTGTAAGCTCCTCTGGTACAGAGACTGATGTGACTGTGGGGGGGAGGGGGCATTAGAGTGTAAGCTCCTCTGGCACAGAGACTAATGTGACTGTGGGGGGGCATTAGAGTGTAAGATCCTCTGTACAGAGACTGATGTGGGGGGGGCATTAGAGTGTAAGATCCTCTGTACAGAGACTGATGTGGGGGGGCATTAGCGTGTAAGCTCCTCTGTACAGAGACTGTCGTGACTGTGGGGGGGGGGCATTAGAGTGTAAGCTCCTCTGTACAGAGACTGATGTGACTGTGGGGGAGGGGACATTAGAGTGTAAGCTCCTCTGGTACAGAGACTGATGTGACTGTGGGGGGGAGGGGGCATTAGAGTGTAAGCTCCTCTGGCACAGAGACTGATGTGACTGTGGGGGGGCATTAGAGTGTAAGATCCTCTGTACAGAGACTGATGTGGGGGGGGGCATTAGAGTGTAAGATCCTCTGTACAGAGACTGATGTGGGGGGGCATTAGAGTGTAAGCTCCTCTGTACAGAGACTGTCGTGACTGTGGGGGGGGGGCATTAGAGTGTAAGCTCCTCTGTACAGAGACTGATGTGACTGTGGGGGGGGGACATTAGAGTGTAAGCTCCTCTGTACAGAGACTAATGTGACTGTGGGGGGGGGGGCATTAGAGTGTAAGCTCCTCTGATACAGAGACTGATGTGGGGGGGAGGGCATTAGAGTGTAAGCTCCTCTGTACAGAGACTGATGTGACTGTGGGGGGATGGGACATTAGAGTGTAAGCTCCTCTGTACAGAGACTGATGTGACTGTGGGAGGGGGCATTAGAGTGTAAGCTCCTCTGTACAGAGACTGATGTGGGGGGGGGGCATTAGAGTGTAAGCTCCTCTGGCACAGAGACTGATGTGGGGGGGGAGGACATTAGAGTGTAAGCTCCTCTGTATATAAATGTATAATAATAATAATAATAATAGCATTAGAGTGTAAGCTTCTCTGGCACAGAGACTGATGTGACTGTGGGGGAGGGGGCATTAGAGTGTAAGCTCCTCTGTACAGAGACTGATGTGGGTGAAGGGACATTAGAGTGTAAGCTTATCTGTACAGAGACTGATGTGACTGTGGGGGGATGGGACATTAGAGTGTAAGCTCCTCTGTACAGAGACTGATGTGGGTGAAGGGACATTAGAGTGTAAGCTTATCTGTACAGAGACTGATGTGACTGTGGGGGGATGGGACATTAGAGTGTAAGCTCCTCTGTACAGAGACTGATGTGACTGTGGGAGGGGGCATTAGAGTGTAAGCTCCTCTGTACAGAGACTGATGTGCGGGGGGGCATTAGAGTGTAAGCTCCTCTGGCACAGAGACTGATGTGGGGGGGAGGACATTAGAGTGTAAGCTCCTCTGTATAAATGTATAATAATAATAATAATAATAATAGCATTAGAGGTGTAAGCTCCTCTCGCACAGAGACTGCTGTGACTGTGGGGGAGGGGGCATTAGAGTGTAAGCTCCTCTGTACAGAGACTGATGTGGGTGAAGGGACATTAGAGTGTAAGCTCATCTGTACAGAGACTGATGTGACTGTGGGGGGATGGGACATTAGAGTGTAAGCTCCTCTGTACAGAGACTGATGTGGAGGGGAGGACATTAGAGTGTAAGCTCCTCTGTATAAATGTATAATAATAATAGCATTAGAGTGTAAGCTCCTCTGGTACAGAGACTGATGTGACTGGGGGGGGGGGGGCATTAGAGTGTAAGCTCCTCTGTACAGAGACTGATGTGGGGGGGAGGACATTAGAGTGTAAGCTCCTCTGTATAAATGTATAATAATAATAGCATTAGAGTGTAAGCTCCTCTGGTACAGAGACTGATGTGACTGGGGGGGGGGGGGGCATTAGAGTGTAAACTCCTCTGGTGATGTAAATATTGAAGCTTACTTATTAAACGCACAATAACCAATGACATAAGGAGGAAGGGAAATGATGGGTTTGGGTTGCCATGGTTGCAGAAATGTAACATTTGAATATCTCGCGATTCGTATTCTGCCCGCAGACTTCCAGTGACATTGGGATACAAAGTGTCTAGAATTAGAATATTTTGTATCATTTTTGTGACAATAGCGGAGTGAATGTTTGTTATATAAACCATCGCCGAAAGCTTTGAAAACCTTCGGGGTTCATCCGCACAAAGCGAAGGGAACGCAGTGTATTCCGGTACAAGGCAGCGCAGCGCACGCCGATCGAAGCGCCATTGAAGCGCTGTAACCGCTCATATCTCACACAAAGAATTACTATTTTATTTATTCAATAATTTAATTCCCATCATATAATGTTAATGGGGGGGACTTGGCGTAAAATCTCTCGCTTTTCGATTCCATGGCGTCCCGTTAATAAAAGCCGGCAACGCTCTTCGCCACAAAGATAATACGGCCATAATATACGCAAGAGGAATGGAGATCTCAAGGTTTACGTGGATTACCGGTAATAAGATGAACCCGGAGCCGCATTAGGACCTGAGATGAGCTGGGATGCCGGTGGCGGCTAATCCCCGATAGGACGCCGGATACCGCCGGTGGCTCTCCAACCTTAAGAGGATACAGAGGGAAATAAGACTAGGGTTGTATAGGATGTATTTTATTAGATCAATTGTCCTACTGTTTAAAAAAAAAAAAACACATCAATTGCCGCCACTGTGCCCATCAATTGCCACCACTGTGCCCATTAATTGTCGCCCCTGTGCCCATCAATTGTCACCACTGTGCCCATCAATTGTGGCCACTGTGCCCATCAATTGTTGCCACTGTGCCATAAAATTGTCACCACTGTGCCATAAAATTGCCACCACTGTGCCATGCCATCAAACACAGCCACTGTGCCATCAATTGTTGCCATTGAGCCCATCAATTGTCGCCACTGTGCCATGCCAAATGCAGCCACTGTGCCATGCCATTGTCACCACTGTGCCCGTCAATTGTCGCCACTGTGCCCATCAAACGCAGCCACCGTGCCACCAATTGTTTTCATTGTGCCCATCAGTTGTCGCCACTGTGCCATGCCATCAATTGCCGCCACTGTGCCATGCCAAATGCAGCCACTGTGCCATGCCATTGTCGCCAACGGTGTCCATCAATTGTCGATACTGTGCCATGCCATTGTCGCCACCGTGCCATTAATTGTCGCCACTGTGCCATGCCAAATGCAGCCACTGTGCCATCAATTGTCGCCACTGTGCCCATCAATTGTCGCCACTTTGCCTTGCCAAACGCAGCCACTTTACCATGCCATTGTCGCCACTGTGCCCATCAATTGTCGCCACTTTGCTATGCCAAACGCAGCCACTGTACCATGCCATTGTCTCCACTGTGCCCATCAATTGTCGCCACTTTGCCATGCCAAACACAGCCACAGTACCATGCCATTGTCGCCACTGTGCCCATCAATTGTCGCCACTTTGCCATGCCAAATGCAGCCACTGTGCCATCAATTGTCGCCACTGTGCCCATCAATTGTCGCCACTTTGCCTTGCCAAACGCAGCCACTTTACCATGCCATTGTCTCCACTGTGCCCATCAATTGTCGCCACTTTGCCATGCCAAACACAGCCACAGTACCATGCCATTGTCGCCACTGTGCCCATCAATTGTCGCCACTTTGCCATGCCAAACGCAGCCATTGTACCATGCCATTGTCGCCACTTTGCCCATCAATTGCCACCAGTTTTCCCCCAAATTGCCGCCAAATTGCCGCCCCCCCCTCCCGCCTGGCACTTACCTTTCTCAGTCAGCCATCCTCGGATCCCCCTCCACAATCCCTCGATGTAGTCCCGCCCTCGATTTCTCTTCAGCCAATCAGGTTACCGGTAACCAGAACCTGATTGGCTGAGACGCCTGTCAGTGTTAACCAGTGAACACACCCCCCCGTGCATCCTCTGGTTAACTATTTGGAAGCCATTTACAGTCCTCAGGCTGTAATCGGAAAGCCGCTGGCCCTGATAGACACTTCCATATCCAACCAGCTGCCGTTATTCAGATGGCCGGCGCTCAATAGGGGGCCGGCCATCTGAATAGTGGGCGGCAGCAACAATACATGGATTCATGCAATGCAAGAATCTATGTATTGTTTTTCAGTGGCGGTGCAGGAGAGAGAGGGGACCGCGCTCCTGCGCCCTCTATGGAGATCAGTACTTCAAGATTGATTGATTTTCCAGATATATATCGCATAGTTTGTGGACTCTATAAATTTCCTAAAGAATAAATAAAAGACACCGATTTGGGTTATTTTTTTATTTTTTTTACCACAGAAATCTAGCAGAATACTTATCGGGGCAAAATTCATGAAAAACTATTATTTATTTGCAAAATTGGATAACAGAAACGAAGAAAAAGGCGTATTTTTTTTCCAAACTTTTTTGTCTTTTCTCCAAAATGATCTTTTTTATTCAGTTATTTAGCAAACAAAATTAACAAATTAAATTTAAATTAAAAATTAAATTAAATACAAAATTAAATTAAATTAAAAATTAAATTAAATTAAAAATTAAATTAAAAATTAAATTAAAAATTAAATTAAATTAAATTAAAATATATAACAAATTAAAAATAAAATGTGGCAGACTGGATGGCCACTTAGTCCAGATGAGGATAAAATATCTACTCCAGCCTAACTGTCACTTTAAGCCGGCGTTTCTGTTTTCTGTAACCAGAAAACAAGAAACGCCGGGTTGGAGTTCCGATGCGATCGGCGCAATTGAATTTCGCCATCGCATCACAAATTTAATTTAAAAATGGCCGCTGATTTACGCCGAAAAAATATGTTAATCAGCGGGAATCGGCAATTCACGATCGTATTCAGGCGCGACGCAGTGACTTTCCGACGTTTCCGTAAGCGATACGCGGCGTAAAGATAAAGCAGCCCCCTAGTGGAGTATCCTATGTTAAGTATAGCCGTCGTCATTGCGTCGAAAAAAAAAAAAATTGCGACGCTTGCGTAAAACGTCCATGAATGGGGATTTGACGTCATTGACGTTCACTGACAGAATTTGGAGCATGCGCACTGGGATGCATTGACAGTCGACGCATGCGCAGTACGTTCGCCGCAGGATCGCGCTTAGTTTAAATAATACACGCCCCGTACCCGCCCAATTTGAATTCCGCCGGCTCATTTGCGATGCGCTGCCGCAACTTTAGGAGCAAGTGCTTCATGAATAACAGCACTTGCTCCTAAAATTTCGCCAGCGTAACGTAAATGAGAAGCGTTACTCCAGAGCAAAGATGCGCCCATCTACCTGAATCTGGCCCTTAGAGCGCTATGGTGGATATCCCGTCCTCTACAAACGTTCTTTTTTTTTTTTTACTTTATCCGCTAATAAAATGTTCCGGCGATCTTCTCACGGAAAAGACCGGCTCAGCTTACCGCAGCCGGGGACGGAGCGATCCCTGAATTCCAGAGGTATTTAACATTTGATGCGGCGGCAACACGAAAAAAAATTGAAAAAGATGGACGCTGTCCAAACGCAGCCGCAACACCAGGCTCTGACAACGCCGTGACTTCCTGTTGGCCCGTAGGAGTTGCATCTTGGACGGCGTCCACGTTTCATTTTCCAAAAGAAGATTGGCAAGGAATCAGAATGTGTTTACTGGGAACAGGCGGGGTGTATGGCGAGATCAAAAAAAAAATTGGGGGGGCTCCAGAAACACAAAGGGTGACAAAGTGACAAGATCTGAGGACGAAGGCCGCCCCTCCCCCCTGCATCATCCGAACTCTGCCACAGACAGGAGGGGAAACAAAAGTTCTTTATTCAGGACCTGCCAGACCACACTACACTAACTACAGACCCCCCTCCTGCAGTACAAATCCCCCTCCACTAACTACAGACCCCCCTCCCGCAGTACAGACCCCTCTCACCAAGCATTGACCCCCTCCCTCAGTACAGAACCCCCACTAAGTACAGACCCCCCACTAAGTACAGATCCCCTCCACCAATATAGACCCCCCTCCTGCAGTACAGACCCCCTCCACTAACTACAGACCCCCCTTCTGCAGTACAGACCCCCCACTAAGTACAGACCCCCCACTAAGTACACCCCCTCCACCAATATAGTCCCCCCTCCTGCAGTACAGACCCCCTCCACTAACTACAGACCCCCCTCCCGCAGTACAGACCCCTCTCACCAAGTATAAACGCCCTCCCTCAGTACAGACCCCCCACTAAGTACAGACCCACCACTAAGTACAAACCCCCTCCACCAATATAGACCCCCCTCCCTCAGTATAGACCCCCTCAGTATAGACCCCTCCATCAGTGTAGACCCCAAATAAGTACAGATACCCCCACCCAAGTGCAGACCCCCATCAGTACAGACACCCACACCCAAGTGCAAACCCCCATCAGTGCAGACACCCCCACCTAAGTGCAGACCCCCCATCAGTACAGACACCCCCAAGTGTAGAAACCCCTGCCCATGTGCAGACCCCATCAATACAGACACCCCCAACCTCAGTGCAGACCCCCCAGCAGTGAAGACCCCCCTCAGTGCAGACCCCCCTCAGCACACACACCCCTCAGTGCAGACCCTCCTCAATACAGACACCCCCTCAGTACAGACACCCCCTCAGTGCAGACCCCCCTCAGAACAGACACCCCCTCTCAGTGCAGACCACCTTCAGAACAGACCTCCCCAGCATTACAGACCCCCCTCAGTACAGACACTGCCCAGTGCAGACCCCCAGCATTACAGACCCCCCTCAGTGCAGACCCCTCTCAGTAGTAGAGACCCCCCAGCAGTATAAAAGCCCCCATTACATACCTCAGAACAGCGCTGACAGATACACACACTGTGTGTCCCTCAAACGGAGGCTCCTCCTCCTCTGTGGATGTAAACAGAGAGGAGTAGGCGGCTTAGGTCCACACCGCTGAGGTAAAACAGCGGTGCAAGGCACAGCTAATCAGGGCAGCAGGCAGTTTTAGAGGTGCTGCTACCCACGGGTTTCATCCCTCTGGCGGGTGTCACCCGGTGCGGACCGCACCCCCACACCCACCTAGCAACGCCTCTGTGTTCAGTAAAACCAGAGGAAGCCCCTAAGAGGAAGATGGATGGAATGCCTGAAGGAAGGGGGAGGGGCTACATTAATATGAACATGGAAGGTCGGCGCTGTATTAGACCCGGCTTCAACCTCGCCAGCGCGCTGCAGTAGATGCCACGGATGAGCCCGCGATGAAACGCACTCCATACACAAAGGTCATCATAATGAGCCCCGTCGGTCTCTCAAACTATTGTGTTTTTTTACAGCATGCTGAGAATATTTTTTTCCTTCCTGCGTAAAAAAAAAAATGTCAGCTGCTTCTTTTCAGAAGTCGTCATTTTTCGCCATCTGTTTTATTGGAAGTGATCGGACAGCTTCGTAATGCGCCTGAGAATGCAGCTGCTGTATTTTTCTTGGCAGTCCCGGCATTCCTCCATAAGAGCGGATTGTATTTATACCGTGATATACAGTTTCATGTTGTCGTTACAAAGAATGGATGATAAGAGGCAATTGTTACATCTGCGGTTTGCGTGAACACCACTTTATTTATTTTTTTCTTTGCAGAAATTCTTGAAATATGAGACTAAAAAAAAGTGTACACCGGGTTATAGGAAAACATTAACAGTATCCAACCAATTCCAGTCCAATTCTAACATTTCTGTAATACATGTGAAAAATCTGATTTTTTTTTTGCTAGAAAAACTATATATATGTGTGTATATAATGCTTGGGGTTTCTAAGTAATTTCCTAGCAAAAAATATATTTTGGGCCAGATTCAGGTAGATGGGAGCATCTTTGCTCCAGAGTAACGCTTCTCATTTGCGTTACGCTGCCGAAATTTTAGGAGCAAGTGCTGTTATTCATGAAGCACTTGCTCCTAAAGTTGCGGCAGCGCATCGCAAATGAGCCGGCGGAATTCAAATTGGGGGGGTACGGGGCGTGTAGTATTTAAACGAAGCGCGATCCCGCCGCGAACGTACTGCGCATGCGTCGAGTGTGTCAAAGCATCCCCGTGCGCATGCTCCAAATTCTGTGAATGAACGTCAATGACGTCACATTCCCATTCATGAACTTTTTACGCAAGCGACGTGATTTTTTTTTTTCCCGACGCGATGACGACGCCTATACCTAACATAGGATACTCCAACCCCATGTAGGTATAACTATGCGCCGCGTATCCCGTCCGGAAACGTCGTACCGTCATTGCGTCGCGCCGGAATTCGCTCGTGAATTGCCGATTTCCGCTCATTAACATATTTTTTGAGCGGAAATCGGCGGGAACGCCCCCGGCGCCATTTTTAAGTTGAAGTAACGATGCGATGGCGAAACTCAGTTACGCTGCTCGCATCGGAGCTTCAACCCGGCGTTTCTTGTTTTCTGGTTACAGAAAACAAAAACGCCGGCTCAAAGTCACAGTTAGGCTGGCGGATCACTGGATCCGCCAGCCTAACTGTTCCTGAATCTGGCCTTTATATATATATATATATATATATATATATATATACACAAAAATGTAAGGGGTGTACTCACTTTTTTATATATATATATATATATAAAATTTAACCACTTCAATACCGCTTCACGTCCAAAGACGTGAACAGCGCAGACCTGAGGCGCCGGGTTGACGTCTTTGGACGTGATTTGCTTGTAATTCCCGCGCGCGCCACAGGGTGGCGCGCGGCGGGGAAAAACAGTCCCGACGCATCACCGAGGATCCGATGCGTGTACCCGGCGGCCGCGATGTCCGTCAGGTACACGCGATCGTCGGTGAGACAGCAGGGACGTGGAGCTCTGAGTGTAAACACAGAGCTTCACGTCCTGTCAGTGAGGTGACAGATGCTGTTTCTCTTGTACATAGGGAGACAGCATCGGTCACCTCCCCAGTCACCCCCCTCCCCCATACAGTTAGAACACACCCAGGCAATACATTTAACCCCTTCCTCACCCCCTAGTGTTAACCCCTTCAATGCCAGTCACATTTATACAGTAATTAGTGCATTTTTATAGCACTGGTCGCTGTATAAATGTGAATGGCCGCAAAAATGTGTCAAAAGTGTCCGATGTGTCCGTCGCAATATCGCGCAGTCCCAATAAAAATCGCAGATCGCCACCATTACTAGTAAAAAAAAAATATATAAAAAAAAAATCATAATTATGTCCCCTATTTTGTAGGTGCTATAACTTTTGCGCAAAGCAGTCACTTATTGTGATTTTTTTTTTTTTTTTTTACAAAAATACGTAGAAGAATACGTATCGGCCTTAACTGAGAAAAAAAAATATAAAAAAAAAAAAAAATGGGATATTTATTATAGCAACAAGTAAAAAATATATATATATTTTTAAATTGTCGCTCTTTTTTTCATTATAACGCAAAAAATAAAAAACCGCACGGGCGATCAAATACCACCAAAAGAAAGCTCTATTTGTGGGGAAAAAAGGGACGCCAATTTTGTTTGGGTGCCACGTCGCACGACCGCGCAATTGTCAGTTAAAGCGAAGCAGTGCCGGAAGCTGAAATTTCGCTGGGCACGAAGGGGGTTTATGTGCCCAGTAAGCAAGTGGTTAAGGGTGTACTACTCACTTTTGTGATATACTATATATATATATATATATATATATTTGTAAGATACTGTATATGGTCCTGCGCAGAGCGGCCACCCTGCCGCAGTATTTCTGTGGTGGGCGGTCGTGAAGCACTTAACCGTTTCCCTTTGGGATAAAAAAAGTATCCTGAATCTGAACTTCAATGCATTCAGTCAAAATGCTAAAATTACACCGAAATACAAACTTTCAAATCGGCTCATTGAAAATATTTGGTTGGCTGGCTCACCATAAATCAAAAATGTTGGCTGGCTCGCTGTAATTCAAAAAATGTTACTGGCTCGCCATAAATCAAAAATTTTGTCTGAACTGCCGTAACCAAAAATAAATGTTAAGGGTGGACATATCCTCTAGGGTTCTGCTAAAGGTCTGGTATAGAGCCAGAAACGCCCTTAAATCAAAAATGTTGGCTGGCTCGCCGTAAATCAAAAATGTTGGCTGGCTCGCCGTAAATCAAAAATGTTGGCTGGCTCGCCGTAAATCAAAAATGTTGGCTGGCTCGCCATAAATCAAAAATGTTGGCTGGCTCGCCGTAACTCAAACATTTTCTCTGGCTCGCCATAATCAAAAACTTTTGTCTGGCTCGCCATAAATCAAAAATTTTGACTGGCTCGCCATAAATCAAAAATATTGGGCCAGATTCAGGTAGATGGGCGCTTCTTTAATTTGGAGTAACGTAACGTTCTCGTTTACGTTACTCCGCCGTAACTTTAGGAGCAAGTACTGTATTCACAAAGCACTTGCTCCTAAAGTTGCGGCGGCGTAGCGAAAATGAGCCGGCGGAATACAAATTGGGCGGGTAGGGGGCGTGTATTCTGTTAACTATGCGCGATCCCGCGGCGAACGTACTGCGCATGCGCGTCGACTGTCAGTGCGCATGCTCCAAATTCTTTCAGGGAACGTCAATGACGTCAATCCCCATTCACGGACGTTTTACGCAAACAAATTTTTTTATTGCGACGCGATGACGACGGCCATACTTAACATAGGATACTCCACTAGGGGGCTGCTTTATCTTTTCGCCGCGTATCTCTTACGGAAACGTCGGAAAGTCACTGCGTCGCGCCCGAATACGATCGTGAATTTCCGATTCCCGCTGATTAACATATTCTCGGCGTTAATCAGCGGGAACGCCCCGCGCGCCATTTTTAAAATTGAAGTTACGATACGACGGCGAAATACAATTACGCCGCTCGTAACTCCCCCCCCGCCCCACCGGCTTCAAAAAGTATTAGTAACTCCAAAACCGGCTGTTTCTGGCTTTTCTGACTCCAGAAAACAAAAACGTCTGGCTCTAAAAAAAAAGTATGGCTGGAGTAATCACTGTTGGCTCCATAAATTAACTCTTTGCCATAAATCTGAAAATGTCTGCTTTGCCATAAATCAAAAATTGGTTGTCTGCATCGTCGTAAGTTCGCTCAAAATGTTGGCTGGCTCGCCATAAAAAATAAAAGTTTTCGTCTGGTTCGCCATAAATCAAAAAGTTGGTTGGTTGGCTTGCCATAAAATCAAAAATGTTGGCTGGCTCGCCATAAATCAAAAATGTTGGCTGGCTCACCATAGATTAAAAAAAAATGTTGTCTGGCTTGCCATTAATCGAAAAACTTCGTGTCTTGGGCTCGCCCAAATAAATCACTCGAAATCGAATCTTGGCTGGCTCGCCATAAATCAAAAATCTTGGCTGGCTCGCCAAAAATCATAAAAATCTTGGCTGGCTCGCCATATTAAAAAAATGTTGGCTTTTACTCGCCATAAATCGAAAATCTTGGGCTGGCATTTGCTTTAATTCGAAAATCTTGGCTGGTCTCAACCATAAATCAAAAATGTTGGCTTGGCTGGCTCGCCATAAATCGAAAAATGCTGGCTCGCCATAAATCGTTGGCTGATTAAATCGAAAATCTTGGCTCCCCCTTGGCTGGCTCGCCATAAATCAAAAATTCTTGGGCTCGTGATCTCGCCATAATGAAAATCTGAGATAAATCTTGGCTGACTCGCCATAAATCGAAAATCTTGGCTGGCTCGCCATAAATCGAAAATCTTGGCTGACTCGCCATAAATGGAAATCTTGGCTGGCTCGCCATAAATCGAAAATCTTGGCTGGATCGCCATAAATCGGAAAATCTTGGCTGACTCGCCATAAATCGAAAATCTTGGCTGACTCGCCATAAATCGAAAATCTTGGCTGGCTCGCCATAAATCGGAAAATCTTGGCTGGCTCGCCATAAATCGAAAATCTTGGCTGACTCGCCATAAATCGAAAATCTTGGCTGGCTCGCCATAAATCGAAAATCTTGGCTGGCTCGCCATAAATCGAAAAACTTGGCTGGCTCGCCATAAATCGAAAATCTTGGCTGACTCGCCATAAATCGAAAATCTTGGCTGACTCGCCATAAATCGAAAATCTTGGCTGGCTCGCCATAAATCGAAAATCTTGGCTGACTCGCCATAAATCGAAAATCTTGGCTGGCTCACCATAAATCGAAAATCTTGGCTGACTCGCCATAAATGGAAAATCTTGGCTGACTCGCCATAAATGGAAAATCTTGGCTGATTCGCCATAAATCGAAAATCTTGGCTGACTCGCCATTAATCGAAAATCTTGGCTGACTCGCCATAAATTGAAAATCTTGGCTGACACGCCATAAATCGAAAATCTTAGCTGGCTCGCCATAAATCGAAAATCTTGGCTGGCTCGCCATAAATGGAAAATCTTGGCTGACTCGCCATAAATCGAAAATCTTGGCTGGCTCGCCATAAATGGAAAATCTTGGCTGACTCGCCATAAATCGAAAATCTTGGCTGATTCGCCATAAATCGAAAATCTTGGCTGACTCGCCATAAATTGAAAATCTTGGCTGACTCGCCATAAATGGAAAATCTTGGCTGACTCGCCATAAATCGAAAATCTTGGCTGACTCGCCATAAATCGAAAATCTTGGCTGGCTCGCCATAAATGGAAAATCTTGGCTGGCTCGCCATAAATCGAAAATCTTGGCTGGCTCGCCATAAATCGAAAATCTTGGCTGACTCGCCATAAATCGAAAATCTTGGCTGATTCGCCATAAATCGAAAATCTTGGCTGGCTCGCCATCAACCAAAAATAATTGTTAAGGGTGGACATATCCTTTAAGGGTCCTGGAATCAGCTTTTTGTCCTGCTTAAGGTCTGGTGAGGAGCCAGAAACGCTCCCATATCATAAACAAGGATTATTGCTGAAGTGCGGGAATTTTACTGTCTCTGGTAACTAAAGAAGTGAAATCAGCATTATGCAGAGCTCATTCTTATTAATATTTTTATTGGATTTCCTTTTCTTGTACAATTTCAAGGACAGTATAATTTGCATTTTAATGGAAATGCTATAATAGTACAGTACATTAAGTCTGCTCCCCCATCCGGCAGTAAAAAAAAAAAAAAAAACTCC